>JAUTBQ010181519.1:0-10952 GCA_032361185.1 Lepetodrilus ovalis | reverse complement strand
TTTATGGTATATTTTTTTTATATTTTTTTACTAACTGCTAACATTATATAGAAAAATAATAAAAATATAAAAAAAATTATGATTAAATACGTGCAAGTATGAAGTTGCCCCTTTAACGTAGGAAGATATTGTTAGTTTTAACATAAGGAAATACTGTTAGTTTCAACTGTTAGTTTCAAGATGACTTAAAGTAGTATTATTCATAATTTGCTATTTAATAAAAATTGAACACCCCAAAAAACCCGATCATAATCTTTGACAATATTTAATCATACTATAATTAGAATAAACAAAGAACATGCATATTGCCATTCACGATTTCTGGCTTAAAACAAGATTCTTGAAGACTGTGTTAAAGCATTATCGAAGTTTCCTTCAGGCTACGTCAATACAATCTCCATTAAGGTATTGTCATTTTGTTTTAGTATAATCGGAATCACTTTTAATATCACCCTTATCCGGCTAATGGCTGGTTGATATTTAGAATCTGATGTCTCCGCCTATGCAATCTGACCACCGCCGGTGACCATAACTATTTCATCCCCCTGAGGAGAGGTCCTAGCTTGTGAATTTAATCGTCCTTCGGAGTCTTATTTCTCCTCGGAGGGCGGGGTCAAAAGGACAGAATGACGTCACAGTGGTCAGGTCATGTCCGGTGAGACGGGACATTGTCACGGTGTCAACTGAAGTGATTGTCCATTAATTGATCAAATTAGGTGACAAATCTAAAAGTTCCTTTACAAGATAAGGAATTCAGTTCGACGATATTAGTCGCGGATGGTCTTTGTAACTCGCGGGAACTAATCGTTGCGCTTTTTGATAGACAACTTTCGCGTATAATCAAATTGTTGATTCTCTTTTTCGATCACTAATTTCCATTTTGACAGATTTCAAGGAAAGGGCTAATTTGGTTTAATGATACTGTTTGTTGATCAGAAATCTCATGGGAATTCTCCACTGGAATTTGCAAAGAAAATACAGAATACAACGCAAAATATCAGTAATTACTCTCAGAATCAAGTGTAGGACGGTCGCGAGATGAAAGTAACATTTTTATGAAAAATCCCAAAGCTGTCATCAGTGTTACATATACAGCGCACCTCTCGGTTGAGATAACCAGTATACCGATCCCAGCGGAAATCCTCAACGTTGAATACCCTTGAGCTCTCTTTAACATGTAGATGTATGTTTCCATGACATTTATAAAGTAAGTGGGATCTTCTCTGGTGTAAAGATTCAAAGAACCGGCTGTCTGGCATTATATATTATGTAGTGTTAGCACCAACTATGTGTGTTGACGAATGATGGATTGCTTGATTATATACAATCTTATATTCAGACCGTGTATACATAATTATGTATAGACAATTCTGACATATCGCCAACCTTACTAAATGATTTAAGCCAGCGGGTTCAAACAATTTGGCGACGATGAAATATTGTGCAGACCTATAGGAAACAAACTTCCATTTCGAAACCCATGGACGAAATGGTTACTACATTGGCGCCCGACCTGTATTAATCTCTTTTTATGCGTCTCGTCTCCTGCCGTAGATGACTTATTGGCTTGTAGTCGATGGGGTTATGAGAAGCTATGCCGTGTGTGTCTGCAAGTGTGACATAATGTATTTATACTAATAGCACTTTTGATAGTATATGACCCATGCTTCCAGTAACCTCTGTTTCCCAATCAAGGAAATTGGGATTATTTATTGTACATACACAGTGTTTGTTCAACATAGTCCAGTATGACATCTACTAGTAAGTAATAACAGACATCTATTGTGGGAAAGCATTAAATAATAAAACTGAGTTTCTAATGTCCTCCGGCATTTGCATGTCATGCTAAAGACAACACGACTTTGGTGAGGAACTTGTTTAACCCTCTCTCTGCTGCAGACAACCAGAGATGCCCTAAAGAGCATAATCCAACAGGAAGAGGGTTAAGAATACTGAAAATACAGAAATAGTACGTATATACATGAAAGGAAACATTTGTCCAGATATTATTAATGTATTCGTGGTTTACATACACACTGGGATGAGAGTAGACATCGTCATGATCAGTATTGATTTACACTCTCATTACCAAACAATTCGTAGAGAAAGGAAAGATTACGTCACTAGTTCAGAACACTCACTGTTCCATCAAAAACAGACATTCGCATAACTTCACCGAAGACGACGACCCGTTAATTTAATGGCGCGTTTTAATTTTATTTCCAATGTGATAATGTTGCCATAACTACCACTTAACCATTCTCTCGTGCTAGGTTAATGTCAAACAATCGCTATCAGAGAAGACGAAGGTCAAAGGTCGTGGATCCTAAATGTGGTGATGGTGGACGTTGTGTTGGCCGTGGTGGCTGTATTAGACTATTAATGGTCTTAAAGGATGAAGGTAAATTAATTTTAATAAATTCTACCGACGGGTATATATTTATATGAAATAAGCCTCTGAAATTATTCCCCAGAAAATCTAGACTTGCATTTGTACATGGGAGATATTTGGAATAGGAGTATTAGGTTGAGAACAGGGTCTGTGACACAGCATAGTGACATTATGTGATGTTGGTAGTTAGGTGGATGCATTGAGATGTAACCAATAACAAGCAGAATGGACGTTAAAAAAACCCAGTACCAATTTAAAACCGTTTCAGTTCAGTTTAAACTAGACGTGCTTTCGTTATATATATTTTTTAAAGAAAATAATAGGAAATACCAAGGACTTCTTTGCATACGACATTCGACATCGGCGACACATCCTGAACACAAATATCCCTATCTTCTCGGTGTCATTATGACTTTATGACTTTATGACTCTCCACGGCGTCTTCAGATAGCGAACGCAGTGACACATCTTCTGCAACACACCAGCTTGCACCATATACGCACCATGCTCGCCTGACAGCGATAACACATCAGTCTGTGTTATCGCTGTCAGGAGAGCACGTAAACGCATGGATGCATATCGTTCTGAAAATATCAAATAATCTCAGCATTCAGTGTTGTGGACCGTATCTCTCCGCTCGCAGATCTGTACCTAGTTAACCCGCATCTCCTCTCATTTCTTTCCAAGCACTTAGCTTGTTGTGGGATGGATGCAAGGGGGTGCAAGGACGTGGAGAACCATCAGAGAAAGAGTCCTTGTCTAGACTGTCATCTCTTGTCCTCCTACATTACCCGCGTATGAGCAACGCTGATGAGATTACACCGTACAGGTCTATAGAGATTGCAAGCTCCCCGATATATAATGTTATTATAGGCTGAGACACGGCCAAGGAAATGACAGTATCTCGCTGTAAAGAGAATTGTATTAGCTGCCGATGATGGGATAAGACAGGGGGCAACGTATAAGAATACTCGAATATCACAGCCTTGTTATTGACGGACGATATAGTTATGCTTACATTGGACGCTATGTTTTGTCATTTTTTTTTCAATTTTCTTTCTTGAAGAAATTGTAAACGTACACACAATACAGGAGATTTGTAATGTCGTGTAGTTATATTCAGGGGAGATAATTTATCTGGATACGAAACGATGCTGTACTAGAATTCAAAGTCAATCGTTTAATTTGTAATGGGTTTTCTAATGGAAATCACTTCAACCATATGATGTTTACCAGCTGTAAATACTCAATGATATGTGCTCTCGAAACGGCGTAACTCTAAGGAGAGGTCGGACATCTCGGCCCGACCGACAATTCGCCCTTCTAATGTAACCTTCACTCCAACTTTATTCACAAACTACACCATTGCTAGGGCTGAAGTCATGATTACCTTAGAATTACGCCGTTTAGTACAGGAGCATACCCGCAGTCAATACATACGAGGCATCAGTCGCTGTTTTCTACATCTAGGTATCCTTTCACAAAGCCCTCTTATCCACTAAGAGACCATAGCGCTCTATGTGTAGTGCATTATCCATCGGCAAAGAGAGCTATATGGTCTCTTAGTGGATACGAGAGCTTTGTTAAGGATACCATTAGTATCGTTTCTCGAAGTTCTCTTATCCACTATGAGGTCATAGCACTCACGTAAGTGCACGAGCGTCATGCATTAGAGATCGTTATGCGAGTGCTTATGGTCTCGTACTAGATAAGAGAGCTTCGTGAAACGATACCCTGGGCGCTTTTCTACGAAATTGCACAACTCTTTGGTAACCTTAGCTCGTAACAATAACCGTAACACTAGCAATATACTGCACCATAGCTAAAGCTGGAGTTATCTTACTTTAGAGTAACGCCATTTCGTACGGGAAAGTCCTAGCTTGTCGGCAGCAAAACATGCTTATAGACAGTTTCCAGTCCATACTATTCTAAAAGAAATCATGTACACGGCTCCGAGATGACGAAACCTTTTTCTTTTTAGTACGAACTCATGCTCAACTCAAGGTTTTGTTCACAAATCGCCACAATAATGTCACCGGATCTGCTGATACTGGAATTCGAACCAGAATTTCTGGATTGTGAGTCCAACACTCTACCGACTGAGCCAAAGAGGTAACCCCGCTAGCCATGACACGTATGAGCATCTTATATCACACCATGATACCTACACGTTGGGGTTGAAATCGTACTAAAATAATTGTTTCGTAATCTCGGGGCCACGACATGTTTTTATGATCACTCATAACCCAGCATCTGTGGATCATTTATTGAGTGCAAATTTATAACAGAATGCTTTAAATAATATAAATGAAAACACTTAACACTATGACTACTATGATTATTATGTCAGTATTGACTCTATACCTTGTCATGTTTTACACGTTTTTTTATTTTCCATTTATAAATGTATGTTGTGTCTCGTGTACCACCGTTGGTGGTTTTGAGAACATAAACGAGTTACGAGTTACGAGCTTCTCAAATTGTTAAAAGCAGATTTCACGATGGCTCAGGAGACCAATGACTTAAACAAAGTGCCTTTAGATCTTGGTATTGGGCAATGATGAAAACTAACAACGACAAAAAAATAATTGATTTTCAACATAGGGAATTAAATCAATAATCATATTGGTGTAATCTGGGGAAGAGATGAATGCATTGTTCATCGTATCTCGACACATAGGGGAACTAATACTGGTACGTACTAACAAGCTTGAATTCACTCTGAAGTGCACGCTATAAGCTGTACAGCTTGTTTACCAATCCTCATTCTTTGCTGAATAAAAATATGTCTAAGCCAATCAAGTGCGCGTTATAGTGTATATGTTGAAGGCGGGGGTGGGTGTGGGTGTGGGTTTGGATGTGGGAGCTAAATGGATCTTCCTTCAATTCTGAACCTGTCGGCAGAATAAAAATGAAATGTCAACTTGAAAAACCTCCAAAAGATTGTAATTGAAAGTATATAGACAATCCATTCTCATTTCGCCCAATCCTATTCCGACAGACCTCTTTATGTATTTTATTTTTACTTTTTAAAATTTGTTCATGTCCCTTTCCTCATTGATGTCTCTCTAGGAATTGCATAGTGTCGCGTTTAATTATATACGGTTATTTTTTTGTTATCATCAGTTATCCTACGCATATATGTCTCGTTTAACTCCACTGACGTCTCTAAGAATAATGTGCTGTCACTTTTAATTACTTTAATAAGATATGTTGTTATCATACAATGAGTAAAGCTATGCATTAAACATGCTAGCCCCTGCATGCTTAACTACTTGTTTGTATAAGTACTTGGTAGACACTGCATATGGGGACATAGCACAGTTTATTATTATCAACGTTGTCTAAGGAGTCCGTAGAAAAAGAAGTTTTACATATTATCCATTGTCTTTTGTTGAAACATAAAGCTATATTATATTATGTTATTCAAGTATTGGAGGAATGAAACCAATTGCACAGTTTATTATTATCAACTGTGTCTTAAGGAGTCCGTAGAAAAATGAGGTTTTACATAGTATCCATTGTCTGTACCCTGGTGTATTTGTATGTTAAGTGATATGAATGGCATTTTGATTTTCACTGCTTGTCTTTGATTGCATATTGTCAAGTACTCTTATGGGTATCGTTTCTCGAATCTGTCGTATCTACTACGAGACCATAAGCTCTCTCGTAGCTATCTCTTGCATGGAAATCGAGCACTTAGGAGAGCGTTATGGTCTCATAGTTGATAAGAGAGCTTCGAGAAACGATAACAAAATTGACATCCTGTATTTCGCTGCGTATATTAATTGATTGATTGGTTGAATTGGGCCTTTATGTACACGTAGATGTAAAGCTGGTGGATGTTGATTGAATAGTTTAGCATCAGCAACCACTGGGACTACTACTACTACTACTACTACTACTACTACTACTACTACTACTACTACTACTATTAGACATCAAATCTTCATCAAAACCTATCGTTCAAACTTTCGTCAACATAAAAGAAAACGTAACAAACTTTGCTATGAACAGTGACAAATATTGTATACACGACAGTACTTTACGTACATCTGGCCCGTGTTTCATGAAACTGCCGTAATGTAGTCTGGGCCTAAATCAGGGCATAAGCATAGCTGCAGTTCTGTAGCGAAAAGATTCCACGTTTACTATTTTGCTATCTATTATGGCATCCTGTAGCTACAGAGGTAGGGTTATATCACTACATGTAGCATAAATACACGGGACAGAACGTAATCCAGCTAAACATGGATTCACTAACCATTATACTTCATGTTTCCATTCTTACTTTGCAAGGAACACTTTGTCACGTAGATTTTAGTATGTTTAACACCGGCCCCTACCACCGTTGCTAAAAAATAGCTGGCAAGATGGCGCCAAGAGATTTGCTGATTGAGTGACGAATGTCATAACATACTACGTGAAAACAGCCTTGCTCCTTTCAAAACAAGCATGGAGACATGAAGTATAATTGTTAGCGAACCCATTTCTAGTTTGTTGCGTTCTGCCCCGTGTATTCATGCCACACGTAGTGATATAACCCAGCGCGACGTTGATGACCACTATCGCTTTTCCTCTGTAGCTAAAGGGTGCCATAATAAATAGCAAAATGCATCTTTTAGCTACAGAACTGCAGCTATGCATAATCAATGCTTTTCCTACAGGAAATGACGTGGACCTCGATATACGCACTGACTTCCGTTGCGTCCCTTTTACGAAATTCAGATCACATGACTCCCCACAGAAATCTAAATAATGAATGTTTTATCAGGTCAAATTTGCAAAACTGTAGATATCTATCCTATGACAAACCGTTAGGTGATTTTATTGGCATGATAACGTCAATAAATTTCTAAAAATTGGATGAACTGTAAAGAAAACGCATTTCAGAATGTACGAGAAAAATCAATTTAATGAGAAAACAATCGCCTCCTATTTTTAAATGCCTGGTTTCAGTTTCAAAATGTACATTAATAAATACCATTGAACGTGGGAACTAAGTGACATGAAAAAATATTTATCAGGTGTTAACCGACAGCGGGTGATGTTATCTGTCCAGTAGAATGGTTTCCATGTCAAATCAATTCTGTCTAACTCTAGTCTACTTTATGTAATAGCTAGTGATCGGCTCTGATTGTATGTACGGAAAGAAAGGGCTATGTCCGAAGCCAGAAAGTGTGATGAATATTTCATTGAGGTACATTAATAACATTTCACATTTCGGTCCATACCACATTCAATAACAGGCTAAAAAAACCTGGTAGTGTCACCTTAGGCAAGTGGCTTAGTACATAAAGGTCTATGTTCACCCAGTAGAGAATGGATGAAATGGAACCTTCTAGCTCATTGAATAACAGAGTTGTATACTCCCCAGGGTGTTGAGAAAGAAACAAAATGAGAGCACACTGATCCATTGACGGGAGTAACAATGTAACACTTTTAACAGGTTTAAAACATGGATTTGACGCAATATAAATTTACATATTATTATTAATTTTACATTATTATTATTCAAGGCAGGCGTCTGTCTATTCAAGGATTTTCTTTCTTGCAATGGGGTTTAGAGTCGCTTTCTAGAATCTTTCACTAATATTACGACTTGTTAGTTTAGGGCAGGAGGAAACCCGCAATATCCGTAGCGCTGAATGTTACAGTAAACCTGTGAGCACCGGCTGGTATTGACAGACCAAGGATGATATCTGTATTGCCACTCTACAGACAGTGTATCCTATCAATATCGCGTCAGAAAGCAAGCAATATTGTCTACAGCACTCTGCTTACTCACTGAACTGCTTACAATATAATGTAGAAAAGTGGATGGATTATGAGGTTGTTCCGATTGGTGTATAAGACAGGGTCGATAGGTTCTATTCAGTATAAATGAAAAGTAACATCCTTCCTTTATTTCTGTAATTTGAAAACCTACGGGTTTTGGCTATTTAATGAACATCACACACCATAAAAGCAAGTTTAAGCACAATTCAATTGAATAGACCCATATAGGGAGCCAGTTCCACGATACTAGTATAATTAAATATAATTGTGCCATCATGGATGCTAACCTTAGCATGACGTATCAGCCCAAAGCTGTTTAATCTGCTCGAACTGTGTTAATAATTAATATTGCTTTCAAAGTATCGTTAAACACGTCGGAAATACGCCTGTTGAAAGAGTCTGACGAGTTATGAATCATACATGCGGATTACGTCATGTTTCGGTTTAAATCAATACAATAGTCTTGAAAATAGTTACTAGAAGGAATGACAAAAAGAACGGATATTATATCAGATGAATTTGCTGAGTACTAATTTGTTTGTTGTATTTGGATAAATTATAAATCGTTCGCAGGATTGCGATATAAAGTTGACGCCAGACAGAGTTGGTTATTAAGGTAGATATTTAGGTAACGAAGCGCCATACGACATGATACGGCTATTTAGACATATGAATGGGTACCCGGTAGGATGAGATGGAATTTTGAACGTTAACCACACACCTCCTTAAATGGAAGTTTGGATTGAGAAGGTGAAATGAGTACACCTTGACTGGGATAGCAATATAGCACAATGTCAATGAGCAAGCGACATATATAATTATAATTCGGTTCCGTCGAGACCCACGACGAAGGCCAGAGGCCGAAATATTGGGCATTAATACCAGAGATTTCAATTTATACATATATAATTAAGTACGCACATCATTATGACAAGATGGTGAAACAAGTTCAACATTACTCGTGCAGCGTTAAAACTGAAGACATACAGCGAGGTCATATAAACGAACAAAGCATCCACACAGGCGACTCTACATAATTAAATTCTAGCAACGCACTTTTAACTTTCTCAGCTGCATGAAGAAAGTGTTCGCAGAACAGCAAGCTACTAAATGAGGCTAGTAGCACAAGAAACCAAACCACCATCATTCAGTATTGGCCTTTACTCCAGAATTAGCTGGTTTTCAGACAAGCAGAATCAAGTTAGTCATCTTTGAAGGATGACCTGGCAAAGGTAATTTACATCCGGTTCGAACTCGGATCTTGATCACAAACCGGATATCCGGTGCGACGGTACACTGACCCATGCCTGAACATTGCGTAATGTCGACGTCTCTGTCGCCGCTGTCGAAACAGTTCAGGAAATAGGCCATCACGGTCGCCGAAGGCGGCGTAATTTATAAACATTACAGTCAAATACATGCCCTGACTCTTCAATATACTCTAAGCGACGTCGTCATCAACAAACATCAATATTGGTAAGTTAACCTCGATGACGGTAAACGATTGGCATAGCCACGCGCATGTTTATCGACTACAACTGACTCTCCCGTATCGTCGACCATCATGTTCTCAAAAGCCACTATAGTGCAACCATTCCTGATGATGAGACAACGTTAAAATTGTCGGTAGATGATCTCATTAAAACAACACCTCGGCATTGGCCAGAAGCTCGCTGTTAAAGTCTGCTTGACAAAAATCCAGTCATGTTCAATGTTTATCATTTTGGGACTCTTTACAAGCGTAGATGGAACAGGAAGTGTCAATAGCGCAAATGGTTTTCAGGCTTCTAGATTCTCCGAGTCCCAACCGAATAAAACGAATCCCCTAATTCAATATACGGCGTTCCTTAAGAGCCATTACCAGCAACCAACTGCGAGAAGGACGGAGGTCCCCCGAGGGTACTCTTCGTATAAAATAGTTATACCGTTTTTTTCTTCTTCTTTAAACTACCGAGTCACAAAGAGAAAATGACTGGGACATTAGTTCCTAAGCATAAAACTGACGCCGTAAATGGGCCATATTGAGAATAATACCTTTTAAAAAGATTCTTGTTTCCATGTCGATTATACACCTAGAACCATTATTTCAAATTCTATTGAATTTCGAGCAAAAAAAAAAGACGTACGTTTTTGCTTAGAAGTAACAAATAACAACATGTAGTATAATATTAGTGTCCCTTCTTACTCATAAAATGACAGCATAAAGCGCCAATCTCGGCAAAATAGATGTGTTCATGTATGGACGCTATAGCATTGAAATATTGGTATAGACATTCATAACGGCTTCTAGGAAACAAACAGAATCTTTAATAAGGATTCCTGTGCTGAAATGCATCAATGCTGTGTTAGCTCTTTTGCTCTATAACTTTGTTGTACCCACTTCGCTATTACACTAAATATACTTACGTAACAATATTTTGCATTGCCACTGTTTAATGTGATTATACATCGGTCAATATAATCCTTTTAAAGGCATACTATCAAGGTCTGAGACTGTTTACGTTTGATTTGTACACACAAAAGTTGTTATTTACTGGTATACTAAGTTCCTAACACTTGATAATTATCTTGTCTTTGTAGTTTGATGTATATTCATGATATATTTGAGAGTTATGTCCCTTTGCATTAACACAAATAAGGACAAAGAACTAAGATTGTTCAGGTTGTGATATAAACAGCACATTCCAAAACAGTTTGTTGAAATAGAATTTTGCCTACCGTACAGTGGTAGAAAGGTTTTTGGAAGTACAAACATGATTATATGTATGTCAAGTGAATGTAC
>JAUTBQ010181508.1:0-10954 GCA_032361185.1 Lepetodrilus ovalis | reverse complement strand
AACCAGAAACAAAACATTAACCCCAAGGGCTGACTGCCCATCACAGCCTCAAGAAGAATAGAACCACACGATTCATCTTGACCCTGCTCCCCCGTGACTTCGCCAGTCCGTCAGGTTTTGATGTGAAAAAAACATCAAAACCTAAGCACTAAACAAAAAAAGGAATTAACCAATGCAAAATACACAGACCACCAAATCAGAAAACCCCCTCACCCGAAAAGATGCCCATGAACTCTTAAGCCTAAGCTATACCTTACTGTACGGTATGTTCTTATTCTTCTGTGGTGTCATCAGTGGCGTTATGCTCAATGCCTACTATACTGATGGCCTATTCAATAACCCCTTCAGTATCGTTCTTTTCATAATAGCCGTACTGCTTTTCATCTTTGCTCAACGAGCACGCCAACAATTTAAAAACAGACTAGAAAAAATGCTGGCAGATATAAAATAACGCCATATTTGCGATTTAAGCCATTTGGGGGTGTAGGGGGTGCAACCCCCTTCGGCTAACCACTACTAACCAAGGTCATCAAAAAAACCCTCTTCTCGTTTAAAAATTAGCCCAACCAAAAAAATCTACTCTCCCCTTTCTTGCTAAACCATCGAGCGTAGCGAGTACTACAATCGTCAATCTGGTTTATTGTTTATTCCGCGCATAGCGGAACGATACTTAACACTAAGACGTTTTTGTTTTTCAAAAAGCATGAGCGGAGCGAATTCATCATTGTCTTTTAAATGGCTGGCATGGGGAGAGATGAACTAAAAAAGAACCACAGAAAGTGTTGGCGCGCTTTTCTAAAACAGAGGACTGTTTTTATCCTTTAGAGCAAGAAAAGGTATCTAAAACCACGAATCGTTGAGTTATCCACAGGCTACCCTGTGTTAATAAGTGTTAAAGATGTGTTAAAAGAGTGTTACGGTGAAAAACACCTTTGTAAGGTATTGATATAACAGCTAATGTTAGAAGTGCGCGTATGTAAAACCCCGAATCTTTGTATGTAAAACCCCGAATCTTTGTATGTAAAACCCCGAATCTTTGTATGTAAAACCCCGAACCTTTGACTTTGTATGTAAAACCCCGAATAATATCCTCATTGTATGTAAAACCCCGAATGTGAATAATGGCTGACAATCAACTAATTCCTGACAAATATCCCCAAAAGGATCTTTTTATCTGTGATGTTGCTGATGCAATTTTGAAAGACATCATGCCTCAAATGGAGCATCCTTTTTATTCATTATCTAAAAAGCCTGAAACTAAAATAAGACGCTATGAGCACAAAGGTAATTGGTTAGAGGTGATACCTAGCGTAAAAGGCTTAGCTACTATTTACGACAAGGATATTTTGATTTATGCGATCTCACAGATTATGGCTAAAATTAAAGAAGGTGAAGAACCAGGTAAAAGAATTCGTATAAATACTTATGAACTACTTCAATTTACTAATAGAGGTACGGCAGGGAAAGATTATAAGGCTTTACAAGACGCTTTGGAGAGAATAAGAGGTACTACTATAACAACAAATGTTGTTACTGGTGATGAAGAACAAATTGATACTTTTGGGTTGATTGAATCTCATTCTTTAAGAAGAAAAAATGGTTTAGATGGTCGTTTATTATGGTGCGAAATAACACTATCTGATTGGGTTTTTAACGCTATAAAAGCCAAAGAAGTATTAACCTTACATCGAGATTATTTTAGGCTTAGAAAGCCCATAGAACGTCGTATATATGAAATAGCTCGCAAACACTGTGGGCATCAAAAAAAATGGTCTATATCCCTTTTCCTTCTCCATAAAAAAAGTGGATCTCAAGGAAATATTCGGTTATTTAAACAAGCACTAAAAAATATAGTAATACATAATCATTTACCTGATTACACTATTGATTATGATGGTGACTCAAATGTAGTCACATTTAAAAACAGGGATACTTGGTGGAAAGATAAGCCTAACGACCCTGAAAGAAACCTTCCTGCCCTCGATACTGAAACCTATGACAAAGCAAAAAAAATTGCACCTCAATTTGATATATATGGGTTAGAACAAGAGTTTAGAGTATGGTGGGTACAATCTGGGAAACCTACTCCTAACAACCTAGAAAAAGCATTCCTAGGTTTTTGTCGTCAACGTGCCACTAAAGACAAACAACAAAATCTATTTGAGTAATTACTCAAATACTCATTTACTTAAATACTCAACCCATAGCTGACGAGTTATTTCTGAAATACTTCTACCCTCTTCTATGGCTTTTATCTTTATTTGTTTATAGAGACTATCTTCTATATCAGTATTCAATCTTCGTTTTTTTTCACTAGTATCTGTGACGTCCTTTAAAAGTTTTTCACGAGTCTTACTTGCTTTACTTGGTCTGTTCGCTGATAGCATCTTACACCCCTCCTTGTTTCATAAAATGAAGGATTTCATCGGTTAAATTATTCATTTCTGCTATTGCATCGTTATTACTACTATTGAAAACTGTCTTTCCTTCAGCTGCTGTCTGTGGATATATTTGTCGTTGTACAATCTGATTTTTAAAAAGGCTCAAATCATATTCTTCTAATGCCTGACCTATTTCCTGCCCTAGCTTTGTTCCCTGTATTGCGCGAGTAATGACAAATGATGCTGGGGGCTTCCCATCTGTTACTTCTTGTCTTGCCTTAATAAAATCAACTAAATCAGAAGCAGCCCATAAATCATAAGGACTGGGTTGTACTGGAATCAATATCATATCCGCTGTTTTAATGGCCGCTGCCATCATATCTTCTAACTTAGCAGCCCCATCAATCACAACATAGTCATATGATCCTGATATAGAACTTAATGTTTTCATGTTATTGGGACGATCTAAAGCTACTAATGGCAATGGATTATCTTCTGTTGAGGCATGCCAATCTCTAGCACTTCCTTGGGGGTCGCTATCAACTACTAATACTGATTTCCCTCGTTCATGTAATGACTGGGCAAGATTTGTACTCAACGTAGTTTTTCCACACCCTCCTTTAGGGTTAAGAATTGCTATAACAGCCATTTAAGTCTCCTCTGAGTAAACACTCAAATGAGTATATGAGTATTTACTCAAATACTCAACAACAAAAGGGTAAGATTATCCTAGATATATTGTATCTTATAGGATACAATACGTCATATGTTATATGAAATAAAAACAACCACCATCTTTGATAAGTGGCTGAAGAAGCTAAAAGACAGAGGTGCTAAGGTTCGCATATTGGCTCGAATTGATCGTATTACACATGGTAATTTTGGAGATATTAAAGAGATAGATAGCCCGCTAACAGAGATGCGTTTTTTCTTTGGCCCAGGTTATCGTATTTATTATGTTATCCAAGAAAACACTATTGTTCTTTTGCTTAATGGTGGTGATAAAGACAGTCAAACAAAGGATATTGAAAAAGCCAAAGATATACTAAAAAATATTGAAGAGTAAATAATATGAATATACAAATACAAAACTTCGACCCAGCAGAACATATTGATCTAGAAGATCCAGGCTTCATTCAAGAATATTTAGAGGTCATGCTCGATGAAAATGGCATTGAAGGCCTGCAACGAGCATTAGGTCATATTGCAAAAGCAAAAGGTATGAGTCAGATTGCTAAAGACACCAGCTTAGGGAGAGAAAGTCTTTATAAGTCACTTTCAGAGGTGGGAAAACCTAAATTAGAGACAATTGATAAGGTTTTAAAAGCGCTTGGTATGGAACTATCTATTAAACAAAGAGAATTTAACTAGATAGTTGAGTAGGGCGGTTAACCTTTCTTCACAGCCGCATGGGCTTTTTTCAGCACCGCAGAGCTATCAGGTCGCCTCAACGTCTTCAGGGACGGATCATAATTAGACCCTTCAACCTCAAAGCGAGGCAATCCCAATTCCACAATAATGTACTTAGCCACGGAATCCAATTTACGCCAGGAGCGTACTTTTCCTGATTTGGATCTCAACGTCTTTTCAATGCGCCCATAACGCACCATCAAAAACCAGCAGTCACCATCCGCAATGGCTGAGGCAGATCGTATCGATCCAGAGGCAACCAGTTCCAGGAGCAGGGCGTGAGAAATACTTTCCATGTTCATAGTGGGATTCCGATAGTGTCTTTTAGGGTGACGACTTAGTAACTATATCGGAACAGGGCAGTTATTAACACTCCCTGTCATTTAACATAACACCACTTACTGGCAGCAATACTACACCATCAATATATTTTTTTTAAATATGTTCAACTGGTAAAAGCATGTTCCAAACAGGATTAATATCATTATCTAAATAAATGGATAATTCATCAGAATTATTCTCTACACCTGAGTCTTCAATAACCATATCAGGGTCACTCTTAATATACACCCTAGTGGCACAAGGGATGTGACCGAAGTTAGTGACACTTAAAAGAATACCACGGAGACTATCACTATCATTATCAGCAGTGATGTGCATTAATTGGGT
This sequence comes from Lepetodrilus ovalis, assembly GCA_032361185.1. NCBI lineage: Eukaryota > Metazoa > Mollusca > Gastropoda > Lepetellida > Lepetodrilidae > Lepetodrilus > Lepetodrilus ovalis. The sequence goes on along the minus strand of JAUTBQ010181508.1, from coordinate 6,494 downwards.
TCCAGCATCTAAATCTGTTTTATTACTGATTACTTTATTTCCTTCATCATCAATTGGAAAATACTGCTCTGCAGCAACAAATAGAAATTGATCGTAATTCTTTATTATTACCCCCTCAGCACGTAACATTTTTGATGTTTTAGTATCAATCTTCTGTTGCTGATATCGCCAGTAATGACACTTATCACTACTTTCATGAGGTTCTTTCCATATCTTCATCCAAGAAATACTTATTCTTCCGTTACTTTCTTGTCCAACCTCACTTAACTTATGTTGTGTTGTAGAATGACGCATAGCCCTAAAAACACCTTCCTTTAGACCTTTCATTTCTTTGTCTGTGTAAGGAATCTTTATAAAATCATCATTCGTAATAAAACGGAAATTATCCTCCGTTGTATAATTAAAGAAATCATCTAATAATGGAATAAACTCCTGACGAATAGGTCTATCAAAACGAGTAATATTTGATTCTTTAAGATTATTTAAATTGCAATTAGGATAGGACTTTTTATTTTTTTGATAAAAATCAGTAACAGCCCCTTTAAAAAAGCGGTATACATCACTTTTTTTTAAATTTAACTCTTTACCTACTCCGTAGAAATATAGTCTTACAGCTCTCTCTACACGAGAATTTGTTCTTATAACAGACCCTATAGGCATAAGCTGTCCCCATATCCCATATTAGTTATATATTCCAGAAAAAAATAATGGTATTGTCATATGTGCAAATAAAAAGCCTAGAGTCGCTTTTGCGATACTAGGCTTTAGTTTGCTAGGGAATCACTTCCCTATCATGGTTTCAGGTCTCTAGAGAGGATCCTGATATTTGTAGATGAAAAATGACACATATGTCACTACCAATGGCACATATGTCACATCGACAACAGGAAAGGTTACATTTATTATATTTTCTTGTCAACTATTAGCTGATTAATTACGCTATTGTGTTGAATATAGGTTTCCTCTTTACGAGATTTGTTTTTAAAACAAGTTATAGAGAGGAAAAAATGAAGAACTTATCCACAAAAAATACAATCTTCGCAGAATCTGGCGGATGTAGTTGTAAAGCTCCCCAATTTGTCCTTAAGCAAGTAATCAAAGATATCCCCGTACAAGGGAGAGATGATGTAATACTCGGATTTGAAAACGCCGATGATGCTGCAATTTTAACAGTTACACCTAATAGATATATTGCTACTTCTTTAGATTATCAAACTCCAGTTGTTGAAGATCCTCATATCTCTGGTGCTATAGCAGCTGCTAATGCAATTAGTGATATTTATGCAATGGGGGCATCTCCAAAAACAGCAAGCATTATTTTTGGCTACCCATTCCTTTCCACGAAAGGAGACTATTCTGCCCCCAAAAGAATGATTGATGGAATGGTTGAAAAATGCCTAGAGGCAGGGATTATTATAACTGGTGGTCATACCATTGAATCCCCAGTTCCTTTATTAGGACTCGCTGTACTTGGGGAAGCTCTTCCTAAACATATCAAAGCTAATGATGGGGCTACTCCTGGTAATAAAATCATTATGACCAAACCTATTGGTAATGGTATTTACACTGCAGCCCAAAAGACGGGGGCCATCCAAAGTAAACATTTTAAAGGCATCATCGAAAGCATGTTGCAACTCAATATTCCTGGTAAGTGGCTGTCTTTATATCCTGAGGTAGGAACTATCACAGATGTTACTGGCTTTGGGTTAATAGGCCACTCTCTAGAAATCTGCAACGCATCAAATGTTGACTTTGAGATAGACTTTAATGCCATCCCTTGCTTTAACCCTTTATTAACATATCACCTTTGTGGGGAGGGGCATATTCCATCTTTAACTTGGCAAAACATTAACGATTACTCAGATAACACTGTATTTAGTCATAACATCCACCCAGATAAACACCCCCTTTTATTTGATGGCCAAACCAATGGAGGGCTTTTATTTACCGTCGCACCAAATAAAGTGGATGAGATCCTAGATCGCCTTTTAGTTGCAGGATTTAAACATTCCTGTGTTATTGGAACTGTAAAGGAACAATCAGACAGCACTCCAAAAGTACGTATTATTTAATTTAACAACTGCCACCTTCTCGGTGGCAGTATCTAATAGATAGGTAATTAATCATGAAAAATAATCTAGGTACAAACTTAAATAAATTTATTGAAGAAAACACCTCAAACAAAGTTATTAACACTAATAAGCAAAATATTTTAGGTATTTCAAAAATATCAAAAGTAATTGTAGTTGGCTCCAGTGGAACAGGCAAAACAACTCTTGTTGATAGTATTCGTAATTACTGCATAAATACGGACTGTATTGATATACCAAGAAGATTTTGCACAAGAAAACATCGCGATTCTGATAGCGAAGAAAATATCTTCGTTACAAAAGACAAATTTATAGAATACAAGAAAACTGGAAAAATAAATGGGGCGTGGCAAAGGCTTCTTAATGAAGGTCATATTGAATACTACGGATTTTCTCAAACAGACTCTGGTATGTTACCAATATATTCTGCAAATAATGGGTTATTAAGAGATAAAGAGTCAAATCTAATAGATTCAGAAACTTTAGTTATAGGTGTATTTTGCGAAGAAGAAATTCGTCGCCTACGACTGACAAACAGAGATCCTAATTACTTCAATAAAAACAGCCCTGAGTTGAAAGCTAGATTAGCCGATCCAGTAGATGCTGTACTTAATGATGTACATATCATTGTCAACACGTCTAGCGACGATACAAAATCAACCATTAATGAATTTAAAGTTCTTATTAAAAAGGTAGTCCAGCTTTTTATAAAAGCCAATCAAATTAAATCTACTGGTATTATAAAAGAAAAAGCACATGGTCGTATTTTTCGTTTATTTACTGAAGAACATCAGCTACCTAACGGTAAAAAGGTGGATTTTGAATTTGCAGAAAGATCTCCTGGAGTACGTATAATCACTACAGATGGCCAACGTATACTGATCACTAAAGAACACCGAATTGAAACATCAAACTGGGATCATAGATTGCCAGGAGGAAAAGTTTGGGATCATTTAACAGACTACATCTCTGCACCACGACCAATAAATGATCGTGTTATAGAACTAGCTGCAAAAAAAGAACTCAGTGAAGAAGCAGGTATAGATCTACCTGAATCCTCATTTAAGGTAATGCACACCTCCAAGTGCGGAGCTACCGTAAAGTGGGATCTATATTATGTGTTAGCGAGCGTTCCTTCAGACTTCAAACCTAGAAACATTCTTACTTCAGAAGGTGAGCATGTTATTAGTAATTGGTTTGACTACGACGAAGCTATCAAACTCTGTTTACAAGGTGACGTTTCAGAAGATCGTACTGTAGGTGTTCTCTTAAAATACCTATTAAATGAAAGTAACTCTTACCTTCGCAAAGCATCTTAAGAACTTAAGGGGTGATAAAGGTTTTTACCTTTATCACCCTTAAAATCAATATAGCCCCTATTATTCTAAGAGAATATTAATCAACTCTAATAAATAATCCCACCCATCGAACTGTAAATTAGATAAAAAAAACCCCGCAATTGCGGGGTTTTCATTAGGTAGTGCTATTGAACTTTAACCAAATATATAATACTCCATTGGTTCTGCTCCCTTTCTCTTAATTAAAAATGTTGAACCAGAGTCGTACTCGCGGAGAATCTCATCGAAAAGCTGTAGAGCACTCACAACAACTTCCGTTTGAGTTTGAGGGTCTACGCGTTCACGTAAAGCTTCAAGACGAGATACATCATCACCTTTTAGTATCATATGGATATTTTTCTTGCGTTCAGGTTGCTTCTTAGCTCTCAAGATTAATTTCTTGCTAACTTTTTCAGAAGAACTTTCACTATAAATATTATCCATAGTCGCTACTGTGCTCATATTACACCTCCAACTCCAGTTACACCTTTTAGATTGGCAAAAGAGTTACTATGACGAATATAAAATATATATAGATTTTGGGCACAAGGAAGCTTTCGCGTTACCGTGGTGTTGTGCTCCCGATAGACAAACCTTTCCTGCAGTCTGACCTTTATATTTTCCATTAAACGTTTCATTGTTTACTCCTTTTTGGCTTTCTGTTTAAAACCCCCCTGGCTAAAAAAGCCTCAGGGGGAAAACTTAAACCAGTAATCTAAAAAGCAAAATTCATACACTACCTAATGTGCAAATCTTTGATTCTTAGCTGCTAGCCGATCATGCTGGCTATTTGCAGTACTAGGGCGAGAAGACTGATAGTCATAACTGTCATATTAAAAAACCAGAAACTGATAGGAATCACTCTTTTAATAGTTTCTTCCTTGTCCTGGCTAATCTCTATGATCTGTACTTCTACCTTGTATCTACGTCCCTTTAGTACTTTCACAGGTTTGAGTTTATTTTCACCTTCTTGTTTCATAAGAAACTCCTTGGATCCAATAATCTCAGGCAACAACATGTCACCGTTTAGATAGTAGAGCATTATGTACATCACTTGTCAACATGAATTATGTACATAACTTATGTATTATCTAATTCCGATGTAAGTCGCTGTAGTATCTAATCTTTTTTCACCATGTCCCAGCTCCTGATTAACAATACCTGCTGCATAATCCCATTTCTCTTTTCCTTCAGGACTAAGATCCTTATATCGAGATCCCCCTGCAATAGGACAATCCATACCCGCTAATTCTTTAAAGCGATCATGCGCCCATTGATGACGAAGCCCATGCCCTTTAATGCCTAATTCCCTGCTTCTTTCCTGCACCTCATTTCGGTAAGTATCGTATTTCAAATGATGGGGAATCATCGAGTAATCACCGTTTTGTTTTTGAAACTCACCCACCTCTTTTAAAAGCTGTACCTGGTTCTCATTAACAATCGGAATAATCCTGGGACGACCATTTTTACACCACGCGCCTTTCAGCTGTATTCTGCCCTCTTTCTCAGTAGCGTACTGATAACCAAACTTTAAAGCCTCCTTCTCTCTTAAACCAAATTCAGCCTTTAGACGATTGATTAACTGCATCCGTTTATCCATCATCGCCAAATGCGAAGCATTCAGCCTAATCGCTTTATTTTCATTATTAAACTCACGTTTTTTTAAACCACATTCACGGTTAGAAGGAATCAACTTCTCACGGTTAAGTTTAGAAGCCAACCAACGAATATCTTTTAAATTATTTTCAATTGTTCGATGTGCCAAGCCACGTTCTTTTAAATCTCTAACGTAACGATGAATCTCCTTTTTACCGATTTTATTCAAATCCCAATGCGTAGAATATCCACGTTTTTCCTGCATATGTTTGATAAAACGATTAAGGTTTTGGTATCGCGTTTCTTTGGTATTTTGACTACCGTCTTTATTATATTTAGTGATCTGGCTTAACTGATAAGTCGTTGTGTGAGACATAGCTTTCCCATTGGCAACGGAAAAAGTTGCACGGCATAAATGCTGTTAAATGTAACTGAATAATCGAGAATACAGCGAACCGTAGTAGACTATATTTTATTGATTATATCCCTCAAAAAATCGCATTAATTTAATGAAGTTTTGAACTAACTCTTACGTTGTTTTTGCGCTATTTTTTGCCTCCCGCGCATTAAAAAATTAAAGCACAACAGACTAAATTCGGTCTGCTAGCGCAGTGGTCGAATTAGTCTCTTGTACCACTTATTTAGCAGATAAATATATGTGTGAAAGGGCTTTAAAACCACAAACACTATTGATGTAACAAGTTTGATCTTACGATCATTTCAAGTTAAAAGCTGGCTCAAATGACGAGAAAAGAACCAACCATTTTCGTCCTCTTACGAGTGATCCATTCACAACGATTAATGAATCTAGGGCTGTTTTAGCACCTGCCCAGGTACACCATTGTCAAAGTCAAATGGCAACTTCTTTAAAGGCTGTATCATAGCACCTAAAAAGGTACTTGCACAAGCAAGATACCTGTATACCCTGGCTACTATAATAGATTAAACAACTATCGAACTCCGTCACTTACATTTTTCACAAAATGATAAGAGACGGAGCACGCACAAAATGCTAAGCTACACAAAACAAAAAGGAGATTCATAGCCATGAATAAAGCCCTCATCATCACCTCAATAATATTACTATTATCAGGATGTGAAAGCCGCTCCTCAGAGCAAACACGCTATGATGCACTCAAACCCTCTTCCGTTTGTATCGAGGGCTTATCCTTTGCCATCATCTACAATGTAAACGGTATGTCGCTCACCCAAATATTAGAACCCGCTCAATCACCCAATAACCCCCCTCAACCCAAAACCTGTAAAAGCATGGAGGAAAAATAATGTTACTCGCAACCATTTCATCAGGATCAAAAGCCGTATTAGTCTTTGCTACCGTTTTTATCATCATAGGTGCTATCGTTTCATGGGCTACTTATGAAAAACCAAAGAAAAACCAGAAACAAAACATTAACCCCAAGGGCTGACTGCCCATCACAGCCTCAAGAAGAATAGAACCACACGATTCATC
>JAUTBQ010181497.1:0-10955 GCA_032361185.1 Lepetodrilus ovalis | reverse complement strand
GGCTGTTCGATACAGAGCGGATTCGGATATAAGGCTGGGTCAGATGTGGACCCCATTTTTATTTTTTGTTATTTACCCGCACTATTATATAAGGCTGGTACTATAAGGCTGGGGGTATGTCATGGACCCCAAATTCAGTATTATAACGAGGGGACACTGTATCTGCATGTCCTTTATTTATTTTGTTAAGTATAATTTATTTTTTCACCCGTTTCAGAGCTAGTGACGGGAAATTTGACAGCCAAGTATCTCTGCAAATTGATGTCGGTGACGTCATTGATGAGACGCCCGTCATCGACGTCGTGGGCAGCTCGGTGACTGAGGGACAGAATGTGGGCAGCCCTGTGTGCGGAGGATTCACAGTGTCCGACGCCGACGTAGACGATGCCCTCACATATGCAATAAGTGGTAAGGACAAATACAAAATTATGAAATTCAAAATGGCAGACACATATTTTCGGTCAAATCTTGAAAACAAAGTTTAGAATTGTGTCCTGGTGAATAATACGCACCCCAGCGTGAGAGGTCTGATTTGGGGGTACAAAAGTGTGTATTATACATGGGAAAATACAGTACTCTAAATTTGACATGTCCATGGTTTATACAATTTGAACATTCTTCTCTGTGAATCCTGGCACTACATGGGTACTTATTCTGCTCACTCTCCATGCCGTACACCCTGGCACACATCTAGGGGCAAACCTGCACAAACAGCCAACCACTAAAATCATTTCCCGATGAAATTGCCGTAAAAAAATCTATCCTCTAATAGACTGTTTACGCAGGTTTCTCTCTAGATGTGTGCCAGGGTGTACTACATGAAGAGTGAGTGGAATAAGTACCCCTTGGTGGGGTGTAATTTTAGTTATTATTATTATTTATTATTATTATTGTTATTGAGTGTAAGATGTCCATATTATCTCAATATTTTCCTCTAGATGTGTGCCAGGGTGTATGGCATAAAGAGGTGAATATTATTATCATTATTATTATTAATTCAGATTTAGATGATAATTGTCACAATACATTTTGTTATGCTCACTGTATACTACAAATCATGTTACTTTAATACTATATTGTGTATTGAAAATATCTTTTTTTAATGTGATTGTTTCTTCAGCTGGTTAGTATATAATGCTAGAGATGCATCTCCATCTGTAACAGTTGACCATGTCAATCCTTTGGCTCAGTCAGTAGAGTGTCGGGCTCACAATCCAAGCAGTCTGGGTTCAAATCCGAGGATTGGCACTGACCTCTATTAAACATTCCAAAATGCAGTTTGTTGAACTTTTAGGATATTTCTTACAGGAGGTGAAAGCAGCTATCTGGCCATCGACTCGTCCAGCGGCCTAATGACGGTAGCCAAGAACATCGACCGAGAAGCAGGAATCAGTAGTCTGACCTTCACCTTGACAGTAGTGGACAAGGCTGGGGTCAAGGCCACACAGGACATCACCATCCCCATTGAGGACATCAATGATTCCCCGCCCGTGTGCGATCCAGCAGTCGTGGAGGTGGAGGTCACAGAAAATACTGCTTCTGGTTCGTGGAATGCTTAACACATGGATCTCTGTTAACCCTCCATGTGCTGGATTTGGCATGGGCATGGCTCTTTAACCATCGCCCTGCTGGAGGCAACTGGATATGCCCTAAGGAGCTGTGTTTGTGCCTAATTCAGTACGCAGAGGGTTAACCCTCTCCCTGCTGGATTATCCACAAGCACAGCTCTTTATGGCATATCTGGTTGCCTCCAGCATGGAGAGGGTTAAAGTATTATTTCTGGTCACTAGTATTATAAGAGAGAGTTAATATAAACCCAAACTCTTTCTTATCTATTAATCACCACAAATGGATGAAAGATTGCTGCAGCGACATTAAATTTCCCACTCACACACTCACTCACTCACTCACTCACTCACTCACTCACTCACTCACTCACTCACTCACTCATATCAATTAGTATAACTTCTCATACATTTTAATTCAGCCTTTGTAGCTAGGTAAAATAAATAAATGCTTTTCAAATACACTACATTTATTAAAAAGAAATTAAGATGTACTTCATAGCAAAACAAATTTCAAGAAGGAAATTATATTGAAATAGAAAGTAGAACGTTTCGATTCTATGAATTGACATTTAGCTTCACATACATCAACTTCTGTTTGTTATTTGTTTGCTAAAATTAGTTTTGCCACTGGAATATGTTTTATTGAGTAACAAACAAATGCCAGCTGTTCCTGAGAACTATGTACTGCGTATGTAGCCGGGTGTGATATAAGATGCTCCTACTGTTCTTGGATAGTGGGATTACACCTTTAGCTGAGTCTGTAGAACAATAGTCAGCACTCAAGCAATCCAGCAACTCGGGTTCGAATCCCAGGATCCAAACTGTCCTTGATTACGATTTGCAATGAGGATGCGATTCAAAACCGAATTACTGGATGCTGATTGAAGTTTCCAATGCATTACCGGCTGAATACAATAGGTAACTCTGCCGGCAAAGACCTGTAGGAGCATCTTATATCACGCAAGGTTATACGTAAAACCAATGTAATATGATCATTGACTGTTGCCAAGATGAGAAGCTGCTTCTGTAGCAATGTCTCTACTTTCCGTTTTCCCCAGGGGTCAATGTCGTAGAACTCCACTGCAAAGACGACGACACCGGAAAGAACGCAGAGTTTGTCTTCAACATCGCCGACGGGGACGACACCGACAAGAAGTTCACAATGTCTGGATCCTTTGTCCAGACCACCTCGGTGCCAGTCGACTACGAAACCCTGGAAGCGTCAGGATTCAAGTACACCCTGTTCGTAATGGCCGTGGACAAACCAGAGCAAGGTCGCGCCAACACGGGAACGGCCATTGTCATCGTGAAGGTCAAGCCAATGAACGAGCACTCCCCGGTGTGGAAGAAACCTGATTCCGATGGGAGCGGGACGTTTAATTCCATGGATGTTTCCGAAGGCGTCGATCCAGGACATATCATTACAACATTTCTCGCTGAGGATGAAGATAAAGGGTCGGATGGGATTGTTTCGTACAGCCTTAAATCTACAACGGGAGGTATTAATTCATAGTTGCTGTATTTTTTTCGTTTCCATTCCGATATTCAGATATAAAGTAATCACAGGAGGTTATTTTTGTGCTAGATATGACTGGTTAGAATTTGAAATATATTTGTCATGAAATCAAATGTCATTTGAAATTTGTGTATACATTATTATAAAATACCAATGTTGCGAATGTTTTGATATAAAATAAAAATTATGTAATTATATGTATTTTAATGCGGCTGAAAAAAATAAATATATAAAATCATATAAATGTGGCCAACAATTCTTTTCTTTTTTTTTGGTTTTGATAACTTAGCCAGTCATTACTAATGCATTATTCTCACACCTAGGAAGGATGAAGGATGTGGGTCGCGTGGGGGATGTATGGTCTCGCGAGGTGTGTATTTTTGGAAAAAGGGGTTTTCCCCATATCGTCAAGGACTGTTTACTTTTAGGCGAGAGAATAATGCATTAGTAATGACTAGCAAAGTATACTGACAAAATGAGAAGATATTCAAAATCGCCTTAATTTATCAATTCATTGCATGGATATTCAACTCAAGTCAGTCATTTGACAAAATATAAACCTTGACTTATCCTACTGCTGACATTGCTATTTCAGCTTCAGGGAAGGGTGCCGCTGGTCTGTTCACAATCGGCGAGTCCTCGGGCCAACTTCACATATCAAAGGAACTGGACGCGGACAAAGGCACCAATGGAGAAAGCAGCTACACCTTGGTCTTGGAAGCCTCCGATAGCAGCGCATCAGTCAGCGGCACCATCGTCCTCAACCTCGTCAACGTCAACGACAACCCTCCGACGTTCACCGAGGACACATATGACACTGACGTCAAAGAAGATGCCGTCACCGGCGACGTTGTAGCGACAATGAGCACTGTAGATCTCGACGGCGACGATGTCACGTTAGTTATCGTCAGTGGCGGCAGTGACAAGTTTGAAATCCTAGGAAACAGTCTCAAGATTAAGTCGAAGATGGATTTTGAAACCAAGGCCTGTCATTCTCTTGTTATCAAGTGAGCAAAACCAATATTCCCATTGTGAATATCTGAATTAATTGAACTACTATTTAAGTGTTTCACTTGTGTCAAATCTTGTTGAATTTGGGTCAATATGTTGAAATCAATTAATAATTGCTACATATAATATGGAAAATATATACAATAGCAAATATTCTTTTCGGAAGTATTGTTTTCTATAACAATACCAATGATATCAGATTGGATGCATGTTGTATATAGCAGATATCATACAATGATGTGGTGTGTTGCAGAGCAAATGATGGGAAATATGACACGTTTGTGACACTCCTCGTTAGTATTAGTGATGTCTTGGATGAAGCGCCAGTGATTACCATGAAGTCTGAGGTGAACATGGCGGAAGGCCAAACCCTGGGGACAGGAATCTGTGGTGGATACATCGTAACTGATGCTGATATCGGAGATGAGCTGACCTATTCCCTGAGTGGTGAGCCAAGTGTGTGTGTGTGTGTGTGTGTGTGCATGACTGTGTGTGTGTGTGTGTGTGTGTGTGTGTGTGTGTGTGTGCATGCATGCGTGTGTGCATGCATGTGTGCGTGCATGAGTGAGTGCGTGCATGTTCATGCTCAGAGAAGGTTTGTAAACAAATCAGCAAGGTGTTTCATTCTACATGTCATGTTGTATAACCAGATTTTACAGTCTTGGTGTTGAAATTCCTCTGCAGGTATTCTGTTATACATTGTACCTAAAAGAAGTAATAGTAGTCAGAGATAGAAACTAACTTTAAAACATACTCGCCGGAACAGTTATACAAATACCAAATGTTATGAATTTCTACTCACCCTTAGGATACCTTTGGCATTGAGAAAAATGCCCTGGGTGAGATGGGCGAGTGTTAATTGTGATCCCCTGAGTAGTTTTGAAATGATGACTATAGCAATGGATGCTCAGTGATCTAAAGTAAGGCAAACACTTACTATACCATTGCAAACATGAAAGGAATCATGCTGGTAAAACTGAATGCCAAAATATTTCATGAAGCACTATGTACTATGATAAATGTGTGACCCAAAATAACTTGTTCCATCAGCGAGTTCAAATGTATATTTGATCAGCGATAATGTTATAATAGTAGTTAACAAACCCATTGACAATAGATTGGGCAAAAGTGTCAATCACAATTTGAAATAAACATTCTAGAATAAAATAGCAACTGGCTTACATCAGCTGTACATTGACAGTTCTGTCAAGCTGATCATACATGTATTTTGCTACTGATGAGTGATGGCGACAATCTGTCATTAGAAATGTACGAGCTATAGCTGCAGTGTCAGGACATTTCCGACCAAAGGCTGATTACCACAATAAGAAGATTACATTTTTTTTAGCAAATTACATTATAAATCTGCATGAGACTGAATGAACTGAAACTGGCATCAGATTCACCTTTGTCCGTGAAGACAATGCTCTGACCTGCACCGAAATCGACAACGTTTTAAGCGAAATCGACATAATGGTTTAAGCATCTTACTTGATTGAGCGACAGAGACAAGCATGAATGCCCCGCCCCTCCCCCAGGGCAAAGTTAAACCACACCTGAATCACTCCTACCTGAACAGTCATATCAATTTCACTGATTCCATGCCACAGCAATTAATTTCATACTCGTTAATGAAGATATTGATTGCTATCATAAAGCATTAACTGTCCTTGGATTCATGGAGGAAAAATTAATCAATTCAGATATCTTCTCAATTTCTTGAAGACTTCAGCTAAACTGTTGCTACTAAATAGTTATGAAATAAATATAAGTGACATAAGGTTTGAACTATGAGATATAAAGTGGTATATAGATATATAGATATCTAGTAATGATTGAGTGCATTGATGAGTTACATTGGTATATTTTAGAGCCATAATGTTTATTTTTATTTTTATGGAGAATACATTATAAATATCCATAGTAAAATAGTAATACTTTAACTTAAGTATGCATAGTATTCATGATAAAAAATATAGTAGAGATTTCTGACATGTTTTGTATATGATATACTAGTAAGAATTTTAATATTCAAATGGTAATTTCTACAAATTCCATATCCTTTGACTGAACTAAAATAACATGGTACAACTTTATCAACAACATTTTTACTAGCTAATCTACACAAGTACCTTGACGACATAAATTTGTCAAACCATGATATGGTATCAAGCAATATGTACAATTTGTAATATCTAAATTTTTATATAGTGTTTACAAATCGATGTATAAGTACATGTAAGTATAAACAAAATCTACTGCTTTAAGAAAGTATTATTTAACCTACAACTACCTAAACTTACATAATAAAATTAATTCATAGCACCTGTTCAATGACGTATATGAATATCATAACTAATACTTCGTTAGGCTGAAACCCAACACTTCTCTAACACATAGCCTATTTTCTGTTGTCAAACAAATCTCTATTGTTGCTATTGACGATAATCTGAAGGAAATCAGCACACATGTATGCTCTGATGGCTCTGATTGACTGAAATATACCGGGAAATAGACACACACAATCACAGGGAATTGATGGACATGTTTTTCATCCATGCCAGTGTGTACCTTGGTCACATCGGCCACCGGTACCAATTCGGTGCGTTATTACAATACCAGTCGAATTAAATGGAATGTAAACTTTGCGTATTTCAATATAATAATCAACTACGGTACTGTGTTGCATTGTTACGTAGTACATTGAGCCAATGTGAATTAATTAATTGACAAGCTTCAGATGGTTGTTCATTAACAGTAATATGCATTTATTGTATAATAAGTTGTATGGTAAGCTGTAAGGAACTTTGTCAATTTGAAAATTTAATTTAATTCGCTCATGATTTATCGGAATTGTCTCACTTACTATTACTGACTTGATTAGTTTTACTTCAGATCGAACCTCTACTACATTATATGAACATTAGAAAAGCCAACAATTAATAGAAATATGAGTACCATGTTGCCATAAATTCCAACAATGTTTCACTAGAAAAGAAAAAAAAAAGAGGAAAAGGATATATAATTAATTTTGGTATGTTAAATTTAATTGATTATTGGTTGAACAATATTAAGACAATATTCAAAGTGATATGTACTTGAAAGTGGAAGTAAAACAAATACGTGTAATTAACCATGGCAGTAAAGTAAGCAACTGGCTGTTCACACAGAAACCAACAACGGCAAAACAGAAACACATCATTGGCTTCAATGACTTATAATTGGACAAATGGAAAGAAATCAATTTCCTTTATCTCTTCATCACTGTAGAATTTATTTAGTGCTCACAGACGCAAGGTAAAATGATAAAATTCATAAATGTTTTCCTTTGATATGCGAAATTACGCTAGTTGTGTGGTTCACCAATCATGCGTCATGTCTGCATCTTTGAAGTGAGCCCCAAGGCTAAAATGTCCTGGACAGGGAGTATTGTGGCAGTCATTAAATTAATCAAACTAATCATTTACCAGTGATAACAATCAGAGTGTTATGCACAGCAAAGATGAGGATGATTATGGATGGTATAAAAATATGTGGAAAAAGCAGGTGAAATTTGGTGATCTGTGACAAATTTTGATTTTGATTTCTGTTACATATTTTTAATTATTTACCGACAATTATATATCATCTTATGATTTTGAAGTAATTGTGATTTTTGCAGCTATATAGCTGTGGCTAAAATACTTTGATTTATAAGATAAATATTAATGCTATCATCTGATCTTGTACTTCATATCTTTATATATAATAAAAACTAAATTATTTAAGGACATTTTCAATTCCAAATGTTGATTGCAATATTTTATATGTACATAAAATTATCTGGCAATTTACTTACACACAAATTATATTTATTGTAAACTTGTTGTTATTGTAAACTATAAAAACAACTGTATCTGTTACAGAGAGCTGATTATTTTCTAGGTATTCCCTACGAATTCTAAGCATTAAAATACAAACAAATATATATTCACAAATATATATTCTGCCAATAATTTAAAATATGTGCAATTAATAAAAATATTTGTCTAAACTAGATATTCTATAATTTTTACTGCTTTAGGTTCGTAATATTATACATCATTCCACAGAACTTTCAGTTATTTACTTCTAAAACAAAAGAATACATTATTATAGTTAATAATTTCAAAGAATGTAATACCATAAACCTTTAAATAGTAAACAATAAACTTCAAATAAAATTGATAACAAAGTTAACCATGTTCTGTTATATTCTAATACTAATTCCATATATTTTTTCATGACACTGTTAAACATTACTAATACAAAGACCTCTGAAATGAGCATTAAGAAAATATAGTTTCAATTCAATTCCTAAATTTAGAACAAATCAAATTTCTCAAAGACAAACATAGTAACATATTATTAAGATATCATCTTTTTTTAAAATCAATACTAATCAATACAGAATTATAACTTCCACAATTAAAATCTCTCTCTCTATTATTCACTTAAAAGCTATTTTCCATTTCTGAAAATCAATAAGTTTTTGAAGCTTCAACATTAGGTAATTAAAATGGTTGTGCACTTTTCTACCTTTAAAAGATCACTGTATCAATACATTAGACAATCATAACAACGTCATAAATTGTACTAATTACTATTCTGAGCTGCAGTGTATGACGAAGCCATGAATACCAGAGGGGACGACTGCGCTTAGATAAACACGCAATAATAACTAATAACTGGTCGGGTCATGCAATGTTCCGGCGTGCCGGTCGAGCGTCCGAACACGGCATGGAGTTATGAAAGTTGGCGACACCTACCTCTTCACCGTTCTCCGGCGGCGCTTAGTTGCATACATTGTTTTAATAACCCAGTCTTCCACCATTAATGGCTCACGGAACTAGTCCTCCAAGAGTCCACCTGACAACTGTCAAATTCCACGATCTTCTCAATGTATATCCACATTAGCGACTAAAAATTCCCACGAAAACACACAGGGAAAAACGGTACGATGGAACTTTTTAGGTAACGAACACACCGCCGTCGTACATTTTGGGAGAGGACGCCATCGGACAGGGGGCACCCCGAGCCAGCAATAAATTAGCTTGTGAAACTCCAAATGGTGGAGAAGATTGTTATGATTCATATAGTATTAGGGAGCACCATGCTTTTCCCCATGATCCCCAAGCCACGCGACCCGTCACTTTAATCAGCAGAGGCGGCTAGAGGAGTAAGACTCCGCCTCCGTCGCTGCCCGCTGACCAATCTCCTGCTGAGACGGCCAATCGTTGTTGTCAGTTCCCTCCGAGCCTGTCGTCCACAATACCCCGGGAACCTCAGAGCTGGAGCGCGGTGTCGTTCATTTTGTCCACACGGGGAGCGACAAATTGGATTTCAACTGCAACTTTTGTCTACGTATGACAGGCACCTCGGTGATGAGAAACGCAATCAGGCAATAAACCGACCCTGACAATAGCTCGGGTGAAAAGAGGTGCTCGGCAGACCTTACCGCCTCGTGTTTATGTCCGTCATAGGGGTGGATGTTAGCTGTAGCATCATTATAAAGACATTACCTTTGGGGGAGGCATCGTGTAAGATGGGTCAGACTATGGTTTAACAGACACGTTACAAAAAGAACACAGTATTAAACATGGGGATTAGGGCGGAAATCATATGTTGGACAAGCACTCTACTTAATACAGACATTGTGCTTTTGTTGAAGTGTGCATTGCATGACGGTGAATTGTCACTTTCAGGCTTACACAAAAGTGTCTTTGAAATGAAACGGGTGAATTATAATTGAGCAAAAGGTGGGAAGAAATTAACAAAATAATAAAATAAAATAAAAATTAATTCCTGTAATTGTATGAATTATTGAAAACATAAAATATTAAACAATAAAGATTTAATGACATAAATACAAAACAGTGTTTTAATACATATTTATGGATGACTTTATGAGTACATATTTATATTGAATAGAATAAGTTATTTGTATTTATCATTAATCCATCCTACAAGAAAACAATACAATTAATACAGAAAAATATTGCAATTTTTGTATGATAAAATTATAAGTTTTGCAGAAAAGATTTGATTGACTGTTTACCTCACAATAGTTCATCATTATCTCACTAAACAAATAAGCTGGTCAGGTCAGGCAGTGTTAGAACAAGGAGTAATTAGTATTTATAACCTGTCTGAAGGTTATTACTTCTTGGAAGGACATCATTTCCATCTGCACTACTGGGGTACTAGAATTCTTTGGCCAGCCTGTCTATAGAAAATATTCACATCTATAGAATATGTCTAATGTTTTGGTAAGGCAGTTTACCCATCTATAGGTTAAGTCAAAGGTTTTGGTAGGGCAGCTCACCATCTATGTGATATAGGTCTACAGTTTTGTGATGGGTCTAATATGTCTTGCAATGACAGCTCGGTGATCTATGGGTTACTATTTTATAATAGTGTAACTTTCTAAAATGAGACTGCTCACATATGATTAGCTGCTGGATAAATCTTCTCAGGTTAGGGACCGATAATCTGTCTGGTACATCATAGAGTGGTCCAGTGGTCCAAGTCTGAAGATAAAGAACAGATATGACACCAGCAATCTCCTGGTGTGACAATACATCTAGGTGACAAATCTCACACACAAATATAATAATAATAATAATAAGTAGTAGTAGTAGTAGTAGTAGTAGTAGTAGTAGTAGTTGTAGTAGTAGAGTAGTAGTAGTATTACATGTACTATTATATTAATAATAATCATCATTATTATTATTATTATTATTATTATTTTGTTATTATTATTATTATTATTATATTATTATTATTAGTAGTAGTAGTAGTAATATTATTATTATTATTATTATTATTATTATTATTATTAT
>JAUTBQ010181486.1:0-10959 GCA_032361185.1 Lepetodrilus ovalis | reverse complement strand
TTGCCTGTTTGTATACAACACGAACACAAACACACACACACATGCACACACACACACACACACACACACACACACACGTACACTGACAACACCAGGCCTAATTTCTAACAAGTTTGGTCTTGTTGAAGTTCAGCCTCTTGTTGTTTTGCAGCCAGGTAGACATGCTGGCTGTGTCTTCAACTGACAGGTCTTTCCTCATAAACAGGTAATGCTTTCATGCTACTCTATCAATGGTCAAAGGCACTTAAGCATACTAAATGTGGTTAAAAACAATGCAAATTTAGTACTATATGACATGATCTATTAGCTGTCGTCTTAATGTTTGTATCAATTGTATAATTGTATAGCCCAAAGTATTATTTAAATTATATATCTTGATAGTTACCACCCTAAAAGGACTGTTTACGTTCAAAACAGCTAGAAGTATCAAGATCATGAGAAAATACATGTAGTTATGCTTTAAAAAACATAAATCATAACTCAGATTATTATTGTTGCTACAGTTGTTATTTTCTTTGTAGTATTACCTACCCTATGTTAAATATAAATTTCTGAGTGTACAAATGTTCAGTGTAATATGTCTGCTTACTAACAGAACCATTTATTGATCCTGGGATTAAAACCCAAGTTTCCAGGAAGTAAACTTAACGCTCTACCAACATGGCCAAAGAGGTGCAGTATTCCCACTGGCCTTGACCAGTAGGAGCATTGTTATATCACAAATGGCTACAAATGCAATATATTTAAGCATCATCAAGATATATGGCAGTGAAGTGTCTGAAACAGAATGATATCAGTAGTTTGAGGACAATCAAGCTCGTTTGTTTTATATATTGATCGCCTCTAGGGACCCGGAACAACAGAGTTGTCTCATCCTATACTCTTTATTTTCATCTAAGTACAGATTCTATCAGCACGGCAATGCCCATCTCACGAGCACTTTTTTTCCTAATAGGGCCACCATTTTGAAATCCGATCGGAAACAAAACATTTATCAATGCCAGCACACAATTATCTGAATGAACAAATCCGACTAGAGAAAATTGGACATTTTTAGAGAAAGTCTTATTTTATAGATAGCACTGAAATTAAGATGATTTCCATTCCAGATTTGGTCCAACTGACTCTAGATATTGATGATGATAAGTATGTAATGTGTATCTATCTATCTATAGGTGAGCCAACTCCCGAGAGAAGATTAATGTTCTTGTTCCAGTATCTATTGTTTAACACAGGAAGTAGAACCACGTTAAGGTAGTCTGCAGAGAATGGGAAGACTCTCTCGTGGATTCCAATAAATGAGACGTACAGCATCCATTCAGAGCCTTAAATGTCAGAGAAATGTCTAGTCCCATATTCTTATGCATCGCAGGCCTGAACAGCTATTCTCCTGATGTAACGGGCCAGGAATGCTTCATTTACAGGACTGGCCAGACAGCTTAGGGAAAACTTATGAAATTAGGATTTCCGTTGATATCCGAAAATCACTGAAGAAATTACATTTTATATGTTTGTATACTCCCTATGGTGTTGAGATGGAAAAGTGAGTGCACAGTGATCCATTGAGCTGGACAATACTAATACCATGCACATGTATATAGCACCAAATCCACACTCGAAATCACTACATTATTACCCAGTACTCCAATCAGTGGATCAGTGAGCTCTCATATTCCTTCTCAACTCCCTGGGGAGTATACAACACAAGCTGCTTTTTAAAGTGTTAGAAGGTTATTCACATGCCCATTGTAGGTAACATTATGAACATCATTGTACAGGTAAATCTGGCATATTATAAACATACACGTTACATATTATTATTGTTATTAAATTATTATTATTATTATCCTTTCTGTCAACAGTAATTGCAGCTCAAAATGAATATGCCTTACTTAATTAATTACATCTCCATTAATCAAGTAATTACAACAGTGTAAATATCCCACTCCTAGGTGTTTTGGTGTTAACCGGGAATACAAAGTAACTATTAACACAGGAAACCGTTAATTGATAAACATTTGCATTAAATTTGATAAGAAGGAGTCAAGCAGTAAACCCTACGTGGCAAACTCAAAAGAGTAGAACAAGAAAACATTTACCGACGAGTCCCGTTGATAGCCAGAATGTAGAATAGTTGTTTATGTTTGCGTTCACGTACGAGATCCTAACTCGCGACTTTACGTCATGTCTTTACGTTTGGCGGAGAATTTGATGAAAACCATACTCGCAGCCGCCCAAGCAGTTTGTAGCGAGTGACGTTAGCCGTGTCGACAAGCTAACTTGTATTTGTACTTAATAACTCTCAATTTGTGACGCAAATCTGGAAATCAAGTTTTGCTTGAAGTCGGCTCTTATAGACAATGATAAGGAGGCCATCAGTCGGTGGTTTCCACGAAGAGGCAATATTTATCTCCCCTTACCATGATCCATAACACCTGCTGTTCCTCAAATTGCAGTAAAAAGTAAAATAGTTACTGGAAGTTTAATTTCATTATAGGAAGGTCGGTTTCTGGTTCGGATCCTACGTTATCGTAATATGGCTTTACAATACGGGTAAGATTTCATGTTTTTTTTTTTTTTAAAGTAAACTGTACATGTAAAGATGTGAAGTGATGACTCAACCACTAATTGATACTGCATCTATGTTGAAATGGTTTTTTAATTTCTGCATGCACAGGTATATGCTAATTATATTTTTCGAAATATAAAAATATGTGATGAAAATATTAGATAACTATTTGTGAAATATTTACGAGTTAGAAACTTCAATTTTTACTGAATTAATCTTTTTAATCTCTCACTATAAATCTCTGATTATGACCATTTCTACAGACATGTATAGATATCTTTTAATACTTCAGGAACTTGAGATGCTTTAAATAGATGGAGAGGGTGATATTTTGTTTATTAGCTGAACTGGTGTATTGACTGATAGAGCACATAGAGTGTACATCATCCACTAGGATATAAGTGTGTTGTCTTGCATCCAATTTTGTATTCTGATATCAACTGATATCCAATGTTATCTGTTGTCTGGCATCTAATGTTGCCTGACTTCCAATGTCTGGAATCCACAGTTGTCTGGTATCTGGAATCCAATGTTGTCTGGATTCTACAGTTGTCTGGAATTCAGTGATGTCTTGAATCCACAGTTGTCTGGTATCTGGCTCCAATGTTGTCTGGAATCTACAGTTATCTAGCATCCAGTGAGGTCTGGTATCCACAGTTGTCTGGCATTCAATGTTGTCCTGAATCCACAGTTGTCTGTTGTTTGGCATCCAGTGATGTCTGGAATCTATAGTTATCTAGCATCCAGTGAGGTCTGGTATCCACACTTGTCTGGCATTCAATGTTGTCCTGAATCCACAGTTGTCTGTTGTTTGGCATCCAGTGATGTCTGGTATCCACAGTTGTTTGTTGTCTGGCATTCAATGTTGTCCTGAATCCACAGTTGTCTGTTGTTTGGCATCCAATGTCTGGAATCCACTGTTGTTTCTTGTCCAGCATATTATGTTGTCTGGCATCTACACTTGGTTATGTTTCATCCACTATTGTCTGTTGAATGTTGTCTGCCACCCAATGTTGTCTGGCCACTCTATGTAAAGGATTACCTGACATGGCTTTCTTCTAGGTGGCATCCATTGCAGTCAGTAAACATTTCAACCATAACAGCTCGCTAGTCTAGCATCAATTAGCGGTTTTATTTTTGTTAAAGACATGCCTTGGTTATTTTCTGCCTTGTAATTGAATTTGGGTAGAAATATAAACATTCTGTTGTATAGATGGATTTCAACCGGTTTTTTTATCATTGTTTTTACATAAAGCAAACTATATGGTTCATACGCTTGGAGCTTAAACCTTTTGGTAGATGTAACTGATGTTGAAAAGTCATGACCAGAATGTTTATATTGAGAAGCAAGAAGTCCATGGGTGCCTATCCCAGCTATTTTCTGCACACATTGGAGTTTTATTCAGAGTTGATGTATTGGACATGATGCTGGGTTGTTCAGAGTTGATGTATTGGACATGATGCTGGGTTCTCACGTCTAACATGAGGTAACTTGTGGTGCAGAGACGTACTGGTTTGACTTTTCTGTACTTTTCTGTCCCTGTGTAGTCTACGGTAGATTATAGTGTTCGTCTGTACCTTTGTAACCAATGGAATACTATTATCTTTCTCATTTGTCCCTGTACAACTAATGGGAGAAAAGTGTGACTGGCCTTTGTCGAGATCTAACCAACAGGATGTAGATACCGTTTACGTCTTTTTCAACCTTTCCTATGGGAAATTATGCCATATTGACTTGGTCATCAACTTTGAGAGTTGCTGACATTTATTGTGATGTCTTATGACAGTACCTGACAGTAGCAATTTACAAAACAATTCAGTTGATGTAAGCTGCCAAGCCTTTTTTCATTGCCTCTTGCTGTTACAATTTTTCAATAAATATATAAAACAAAGAATTATTAAAGAAATCAAGGGAAAACGTTGTTTCCAACTATGACAAAGACTATGATCAGACAGTGCTAACAGGTTTACTGGGAGAAATGGCACAGGCTGTATTAGTGAAAGAATCTTGAAAGAGACTCTAAACCCCAGTTTAAAAATAGAAAGAAGAAAGAAAAAGATAAAGTTAAGGGCTAGCAAATTGGTGATTTGGTGCTGACTACTGAAATGTAATTTTTACCAAAAGCTGTAACTTTATTTCAAGAATATCCCATACAAACTTTGGTTCTTCAAAGGTTACTGGCAATTTAAAACATCACAGCGTAACGTTTTATTATGTCATTTTTTTTTCTTTCCATTTTTTTTTTCTATGAGCAAGAATAGAAAGATTCAAAGTTCTGACAAGATGTCTGATGTTTTATTCATGTTGTGAAAAGGGAAGTATTTGTATTGGGCCAATCTCACATTACTGTGAACTAATTAATCCTCATGGAAGTCTTCGGAAACAGTCCTGGAAGATAGCATGTATGTTGTTTTAATGGTCGGTGAGTTGATTATCCAATTGGGGTTAGTGCAGTTTTCTACATTGGGGTCTATTTCCTGGATCTGGAACCGGACCTGGACTTGGACTTGTGGTCTATTCCTTGGATCTGGACCCAATTCCCGGCAATTGATTTGATTCTTGTGGTTAGGGCTAGGAAAATATTTTATTCATGTTTTGGGTCACATGAGACAATCAGATTTCTGGGAATTATTTCCGAGTCCGGTGAATAGATTTTCTACATTGTGCTTAGCCTTCATTCTGCTGTATTGGGCATCTATTGTTGCCACAATCAGAGAAAGGTTAATGTGGGAGGAGAGATTACTAAAATTCACATGGGACATTTAGTACATATGGTAAAAAAAAAAGTATTAAAAACTCGGATGCATATTTCCTTGATTAACATAGATTAAAATATTTGAATGCATATTTCTTTGAAAATCATCGATTAGATATAAATTAAATGACATTTAGTACACATTGTAAAAAGATAAATGAAAATAAATACACATACATGTATTTCTTAAACAAAACGTAGAATAAACATAAATTAAATGTTCTTCAAAGATAAGGACTTCATGATATTTTAATTTTAATCACTGAAATCAATGAGTGGTTTTTATTCAATTGCATTCGCTGACATCCACGAGTGGCATTTAATGTGTAGCCTGACATTCTAGATGTTTGCACTCTTGTTGTTGCAAAGACATGAAACACTCCACCTACACAGGTCTTGGAATCTGCTGCCTTATTGGACGTAATCTTCGCACATTTGTTCTCGATATCTGCCTTGTGATCTCCTCCCACACAGGAAGTGAAAGTTTCCTAATCGCGTCTAATTCAACAACAACACAAAACACTGATTTGATTGTAAATAGAATCGTGGCTATTTTTAATGTACTATCTTGATGATTAGTTATTGTTCTGTAGGGAGTTAGTGTTTGACAGCAGTGGTGAGAAGGTTAATGCAATGTTTTCCCTATAATGTTCATATTTGATCAATCATCAGATATGTTTTACAGTTGTCGTGGATCAGTTACATGAAAGTGGAACTGCTAATTAAACTTTCATCACCTATCGGTGAGATATTCCCACTGATATGTAAAGCAATAATTCAATCAGCTAATTAAACTTTTGGGTGTATTAATTGATATCTAATAAAATCTTGCATTTCATTAATGGCGCACATGCTGTATTGAAGAAGATAACTTTTTAGTTTATATTTTGGATAATATTGATCACGAATATTTTTGTGGATATCTACATATTCTGTATTCAATTGGGCAGAAATAGCTATCAATATTGTGTAGACGTACATGTAGCTCTATAGCTTCTGTAGAATAGCTAATTTAAGGGCTACAAAGCACATATCTAATATAAGCCATATTAGTCCATTTGTGTCTTGTATTATTTGTCTATTTGGGTATTGTGTCGATGACTGTAAACATGTAATATTCGGCAGTGTAAAAATCTGAATACTAGATCAAGTAATTCCGTCATGAATAAAAGATACTTCTATATGATAAGCGTGTCATCTGCTCTCGGTAATGTCAGTAATTGTCAGTTGTGATGTCGTTGAAAACATTAGTGTAGACACACATGCAGTGCTGTTAGAGTATAGTTTAAATACACGTAGATACAATAGGCCATGGTAAATATCCTGGCACCATATCCTGGCACCGATGTGTCAGTTCTTAATGGCCCTGTACCATTCCAAACCCATGTCTTAAAGTTTGAGCACTGTCTGTGAGTCCTGAGCCCGTCATGTGAGTCTGCGATGTTAGTCTGCCATGTGTCAGTTCTTAATGCCCTGTACCATTCTAAACCCTACGGTTTGATCACTGTCCGTGAGTCCTGAGCCTGCAATGTGAGCCTGCCACGCGAGCCTGCCATGTTATGTAGAGATGTCTGCAGTGTTGGAGGTGGTGAAGGTACGCCAGGGATGTTCTCTACACAGTGTCAGCGGCCAGTGTTGTTACGACCAGTTAACACAGCATGGAGTGTGTGTATACCAGCACTATAAGCAGCATCGCAGACAGGGACCGTCGCTCACGGCTTCTATTATTAACACTGCTATTACAAAGAAAACGCTACCGCTCAGTCAATCATTTAGAGAAATTAAGCTTGTTTAGCTGCCATGATTTGATCTTGAACGACTGCGTGTATGTACGTGGTATAGAGAGCGTCATGGAACATCGCTTTATTCAAGACAAGCAAGGTACAGCTTATTCTTACACTAGTAAGTACATTACACATGTTTATGATAAATAATTTTGTTTATTAATTTTAGTAAATATTTTTTTTGGTGTTATTTATTACCTTTGTGTGCCATGCTGAATTAAAATGTTTGGACTTTTTTGTCAAGTTATGTGATGATTACTGTAAATCAAAGAAATGTAAGCGAGCATAACGAATTTGAAGAGTTGCTTTTAGATGTTGACATTTTATTGGCTAATATTTTTTAAAGAGAATTCCATAGATGTATGTGTGTAGGTTTTTCGATATTTCTGTCACTGATGTTGTTCATGTGTGTAATTTCCTAGTATAATAACATCAGTTGATACTTTTTGTTACCAAAAGTGTTACACAAGAGGCAATTTAAGATAAACTTACATGAAGAAATCGGTAAAATTATTTTCTATATATGGACGAGCTCGTTAACATTTTATAACGCTGATAGGTCGCTAATCCATTGGTCATTAAAGTTTAATGACGCTACCATTTTATCATTTACAGTATCTAATTGTGTACATTATTTACTTTAGCATGGATAACATTTGTATGTATATAAATACATATATATATATATATATATCATAATTTCTAATCTAGGTCAGTGCTATTAACAATAAGCTAACAGTATTTTATTTATTTCCATAACCTAATTTCTAAATTTTACATAGACAATGCATACCCAAAGCTTATTTGAATATTATTTGAGTATTGCTCACACCTACCTGTGATAAATATCATACCTGGCAGTGAACATCACACTTTTCAATGACCTTACTTTCGAATGACCTTTCCACTATATTCACATTCACATAAGACATGACCTTTCAGGTGATTGCAATTTGTTCCCTCAGTATTCAAATCTTGCTGTTCTTCAGCCAAATCTTGCAGTTCTTTAGCACACAAGAACTTGCTGGCCTTCATCAATCCAAAACTTACAGTTCTAAATTTTCTTTGTTTCTGGAGTGAAACTGAAGACTTTTATTGGTATCTTGCTGCGAATTTACCAAAGTCAGTATAATCTTCTCAACTGAACAATTTAACCTAAAATGTTCGAAATGTCAGTGGCCTTGGGACTTTTAACCTTCTCCATACTGGGTTATGCATGAACACAGATCTTTAGGCCAGGGCATCTATGGTTGCCTGCAGCAGGGAGAGGGTTAAAAGACTTGTTGTGCAGAACCTTTCAGGTATTATTCAATCGCCGATGTTGCACCACGGAATTCCTTGGTACCATTAGAGACTGCAAGAGGTGCCAGTATTTCTACAGGTAATGCAATGCAATATCGCCATGTTGAATGCTGCGAGACATCTCCGTAGTTTGTCATCATGTGGGACTCGGGGTGCACCAACAAACTCTGGTTCCGAGTGAGTACTAGCGATGACCATTTCACAAGATCATCTTGTCACTGTATATCCAATGTATGCCTGGATTTGTCAGGCACACATCTCATTATGGTGCAAAAATACAGATATTGGCTCATGTTAAAAAATATATATGCTAATAAGATTATCATAACATTAGAATGAGATTTACTGATTAATGGCTTTCCAAATGGTACATATTTATAGATACAGATTTCGTAATAAAATACCTCGTTATTTATTGGGATTCTTTATTTGGTTTAATGATTATCATATGCAATATGAAAACGGAAAGTATCAAAATGAGTGAACTATGAATATAAATACATGTACATTGAAGGACGAACACGAATAGTTTATCGGTATATTAAGGTTTTGCTGCTTGAACAGGTGTGAGGCAAAGTCGAGCATGTGTTCAAGCAATACAGTGTCCCCTCGATATAATGCTGAATTTGGGGTCCATGACATAGTACCCGCCTTATACGATAGTACAGGTAAATAACAAAACTAAAAATGGGATCCACATCTGATCCCGCCTTATATCCGAATCCACTCTGTATCGGACAGCATTATATCGAGGGGACACTGTACTACCTTTTTCAGTAAAACAGTACTTATATTGGTGTATAAAAGTACTCTATGTAATCCTAATACATGTATATGGACATATCATTAGATAGGGAGCTTTTCCTGTGCTTTAGCATTGTGTTAATGTATAAATTCATCACTTCAGCATTGTGTTAATGTATAAATTCATCACTTTAGCATTGTGTTAATGTATAAATTCATCACTTTAGCATTGTGTTAATGTATAAATTCATCATTACTTGTGGCTATTATTTACAGAGGTTTACCAGATCTGATATTTCCATGTGTCCTTCCTTTCCAGTGCACTGACTGCAGAATCACAGATAATTCTTACAGTGTGTACTTAGTTGGGGACCTACCAAAATAATATTTATTTATAGTACGGGTAAACTTTAATTTTGTTTACCCCAAATTGAATTGAACTTATCTTAAAAACTTTAATCATTCTGGATAATCTTTTTTAGAAACCAACTTAATCTGCAAAGGTGTTTATGTATTTTACAAAATGTTTTCTTTTGCAATACAACTACAGTAAGTTTTCACCTCCCGTGTGTGTGTAATGTAGCGTTCATGACAGGTTCTAACAGAGCTTGAAAGTGCTTCTTGAAGGAAGCGTCAGAAGTTCTCATTTTCGCCCTTTCCCTACTTTTAGACGTCTCGTCAGTCTCTCTGACAAACGACCAAAAAGTCTTCAAGTACAACACTAGTGCTCACAAACAGTGGATCAACAGAAAGGGGAATGCGTATTCCAGTGTTTAGACCGTAATAATTAGTTGTGCAGATTGTCGTCATCAGCCCAGCCACTTTGAAGTGTTCACCTTCCACTGTGGTAGCAGCAGCACTACCTGGGGGTATTGTTTTACAAGTGCTACAGTTTGAGGAGAGAGCAACTATGGCACGGCTTTTCCTCCGCGATGTTAGAAGTGTGTGTACAAATATTGTGAATGCTGTGTTCTTCACATGCGAAGTGTCAACTTACTGGCAGTAATTGGCTGTTCTGTCACTGGTCTGGTAGAGAACCGTTGTTTTTGTTGTCTGAGACGTCATCGCAATTTTGTGCTTTGAAGTCGCAATTGATCTGGAAATCTGTATATCACTGTCATGTGGCTTGATAGTTGTGCTCTTTTTGTAATGTTTATGAATTTTGAAAAAAAAATTTGTTGTGTTTTTTTTTGTGTTGGGTTGGGGAAGTTGTGGGGATACCGTTATAAGGTTCAATGTGACTGTTTTGGGAGAAGTGGGGAATATAATGTAGTAAGTAGTGTGTCAGAATACAAAGTTTAAGTTTGAATCCCACATATAGACCTACCAAGAACCTTCACAGTGGAGATCTATTCTATACTGAAAGAAAAAACAATAATTAAACATTATTTTGTAGTAAACATAATTTTTAACTTGTTAATGTAGCAAGTTGTGATATTATGTTCCTGATGAAATCACACCAATAGCTTACAATTGTGGACATGAAGTCATCCCTTTTTTTACCATTATTTTTAGAATAACATTTTCAAAATTACGTTCAATAAAGATCACATTTTGATACATGGACAATCTATTTGTTGTATCATCATGTTCTTCATGCATTGGATTCTCAATTCAGTAACTCAGTTTGAATCCGGAATCCCCAAATTGGCACAGTACTGTTCTACTGCTCCTCATCGCCTATGGGCGAGATATTCCCGCCGCGACGTAAAGCAATAATTCATTCAGAATGTAGTGGTCGGCATTTTTACTGTAGGTTTATAAATAGATTATTTAACCGGGAGAAACCGTAATTCGCGATGTT
>JAUTBQ010181475.1:0-10960 GCA_032361185.1 Lepetodrilus ovalis | reverse complement strand
TTTCCTATTTCTACACCAAATCCACCATCTTCTGTAGTTGAAAGAACTAACTTATCTAGTTTTATACCAAAGTTTGCAACCAACTCTTTTGCAAAAGTATTTCCAAACATTGAAAGGGCAGCTTTTGAAGAGTCACCTTTTGAATTAAACAGATCATCTGTAGTAGAATCAAATAACAAAATAGAAAGTATATCACTTTGGGTAAGATATGGTGCTGAGCTAAAGTTTATGATAGGTGCATCTAAAAGACCATTGATATTTATAGAGATGTCATAAGGGTCATTGAAGTGAGAAATATTGATATTTAAAAAAGGATTCATTATTGCTCCAGCAAAGAGAATTTCTCCATCTTTAACTTTAAACTTCTTTTTGGCTTCATAGTGTTCGCCCTCAAGAAGTTTAGCCATGCCTAAAAGTTCTAGTTTTTGTGACTGTTCTTTCCAAAACTTTAAATCTACATCTAACAATACATCTGTATCATCAGTTTTATAACGAATAGGTTTTTTAGAGAGTAAAGATATATCTATGATGAGATTGTCTTTTTCTTTTTCATTTAGTTTTGACCTCTGCTCTTGGATGATGATAATATCATCATCTTGTACATAATAATCCTTTTTAGCCTTATAGGTTATGGTTGATTTTTGTAGATTTATACCACCCCATATCTTTATCTGCTTTTTTGTTAGTATACTCTGAAGAGCGATATCAGCGTAAATATCTCCCTCTTTATCTTTGTAATGATAATTTTTTGCATTGAGATTTATAACACCTTTGCTTTTTTTGATATCATAGTTTCCATTTGCAATAGCTTGGTCATTTATCCATATTTTTTGTAAGATAAGTTGGTTATTTTTGTATATAAAAGTTGAGTTTTTATTTGCATAAAAGTGTCTATCATGGTCAAGGTAGGTACTAAAAGTATAGTTTTGTACGTTATAGTTTTCACCTTTTTTTGAAAGTTTTAGTTTTATCTTTTCTGCAAATGAAAACTTGTTTGGAGTATACTCATATACAAGCCATCTGCTGTTTATATCAAAAGTGGATATATCATCTTTTATAAGACCTTTTATATCTACAGCTCCATCAAGTGGTTGTTTTTTAAAAGTATAAAACGTTGCTAACTTTTCTTGAAATGTTTTTAGAGAGATAGTTGAAGCTTCAAGTTTTAACCCAGTTTGAGTATTACCAATAAGCGTAACACTATCTCCTGCTAGTTTTAGTTTTAAATCAAGATCTTTTGTTTTTGTATCATAGTCAAAGTTTAAACCCAAATCATTTTTAGAACTGCTACTTTTTAAAAGGTTATCAACCAGAGTTGCTTTTAAATCAAATGGAAATAGTTTTTTGAGTTTTATACTTTTATCATAACTCTCAAGTATGGATTTTTTCGCCAATTTTGAGTGTAGTAAAAACTGAAAACCTTTGTTGTATATGACTTTTCCACCTATGTTGAAAGCATTTGAGTTGATGATGATATCGCTGTTAAACTCTTTTAAGTTGGTAAAATCAATAGGAACACGAGCGTCAATTCTAGCTTCTAACTCTTTTGGAAGTGTATCGATATAAGTAGCTAAAGTTAAAGGATTTGAGCTGATGCTTAATACCCCTTTTTTGTAGATAGTAGAGTTATAATCAGCTTGTAGGTTTTTGTTCTTTAAAGTAGCTAAGATATGTTTGCTGTTACCGTGAAAATTTACTTTCGAATTGAGCATGAGATTTATGATATTTTCATCTAGGTTTCTTAACTCTTTTGAAAATAGTGTTCCTTTGTATCTAAATCTATCTTTTTTATCATAAAAAAGGTCACAATCTAACTTTATATCTTTACTATGCTTTGCTTGTAAATCACCTATTATGTTGACTTTTAAATCAATAGGCTTAAATTTTAAATTTGCATGGGCAGTTGCTTTTTGTACGGATAAATCAAGGTATTTTAAATCTTTTGTTAAAAGGTTAGATGTTTTTAAAATAGCATCAGCTTCTAATCCATCTTTATCTACAGTGAGTTTGAGTTTAAGAGGTTCTATCTTGTTAAAATCAAAAAATGGTATAAACCTTTTGAAGTAGGCATCATCTAGTAAAACCTTTACATCACTTATAAACTTGTTATCTTGAAGTTTTCCTTGGGAAAGGAGTTGCCACATGTTTGTTGAAGCTTCTATGGTTGTGTCTGCTGTGATGGATTTTAAGTCGCTGTAGAGGTTGTTTGCTTTTATGGTTAAGTTTTGTATTTTGTATTTTTTATAGTCATAAGTTTTTATATCTGTTTTGAAGTTGTCAATTTTTATAGCTTTTATGAGGTTTTTTATCCATACATCTTCTTTAGGTTTAGTTTTGTTGCTATCTTTGTTTTGTATGTTATCTTGATAAAATTGGGTAATCTTCTCAATATCTATATCTGTTATCCACAAGTGGTTAAAATCTATAATCTTTTGATGAACTTTACCATCTGCTGTGATGTTTGTATGGTCACTTTGTGTATAAAAAGAGAAACTTCCTACATTTAGTTTAGTCAAATCCCCTTTGATATCGTTTGCTATGAGTTTTATCTTCTCTATATTTATGCCATGATTATGATAAGCAACGGTAGAAAAGAAGAGAGAGCTTATCTCTATGGTAGGAATGGAGCTGAGTTTTTTCTTTTTCTTGCCACTATTTTGATCTTTTATCATCTGTTCCAATACAGCCAAATCAACATCTTCCAAAGTGATATCATCAACTTTCAATTCTGTTTTGATGAGTGCTTTGAAGTTAACATCTACATGGGCATTTTTAGCTAAAAGTCTGTTTTTGTATTTGATATTTTTTAGTGTGATATTTTTTAGTAAGTTTCCCTCTAACTCATCATAAGAAACATCAAACTTTGTAGCAACTTTTAAAGCGAGATAATCCATAGTATCTTTTGATGAGAGTACAAAAAATAGCAGAGCTGTTAGGAGTATCAAAAACTCTATAAATCCTAAGAGATGTATCGTTCTTTTTTTCAAAACGATTGTCCTATCTGAAAGTGTATAGCGTATTGGGAGTGTTTATCTATATCCATGCCAATATCAAGTTTTACAGGACCGATGGCAGAGTTATAACGCAAACCAGTACCGATAGAGTGTACAAAATCTATACTAAAATGGCTAGAATTTTGGCTTATGAGTGTTGAGTCTAAAAAGAGAGCAACATCTAGTTTTTTATAAGCAGGGTGACTCACCTCTAGTGTTGTATCGATGAGAGTTTTTCCACCTATCTCAGAACAGCTTGCATCAAATGCACCTAGGGAGTTATAGCTATATCCTCGATTACTAAAAGCTCCTCCTGCAAAGAAAAGTTTTGATTCGGGGAGTTGTTTTGCATACTCTTTTATAAGTCCTATCTTTCCTTTTGCAGCAAATGTGAAGTTTCGAACGGTTTTTATAGCTCTAGCTTCAGTTACTGCTTTTACATAAGTACTACTGTTTGAGAGTATATCTAGCCCACTTTCGATGTATTGGCTAAAATAGAGACCATTTCTAGGGTCAATTTTAGAATCTCTTAAATCTATATGAATTTTACCAAAAGGAAAAAGGAGGTTAAAGTTCCCCTCTTTTATACCACACATATCACCAGTTTTTTTGATATGGATACGCTCATAACCTATACCAAAATCAACAGAATACCAATCATAATCTTTTAAAAGATGTATAAAATTTGAGAGTTTCTTTTCTGTAAAGTTTTCAAATAAAATCTCTGAAAATGTAAAATCATTTTTAAGATCAAGATAATAGTAGCCTTTGATAGGTACTCTCAAAAATGCTGGCCAATAGATTGTATTTGTTATATACTTCTCTTTTTGTGAGTATTTTAAATCAAAAGCAATTTTTTTAGCATCACCTATAAAGTTTCTCTTCTCATATCTTAAAATTCCCCTAGGACCTATATCTGTTTCATATCCCACACCCACTTCTATCCGTGTTTTCTTTCTCTTTTCTTTGAGATTTAGACCTATATTTACAAGATCATTTTTTTTATCTATATGGAGCATCACTTCATCAAAAGCTTCAAGTCCTGACACCATAGAGTAGCTTCTGTTTACTTTTTCTAAACTGTAGGTATCTCCCTCTTTAAACAGAAGACGAGATTTTATGATGTTTTTATCTATATTTTTAGGGGATGTTATAGTTATCTTTCCAAACTTGCATGGAGGATTTTTTTCTAGTTTGTAGTTTAGTACGGCAGTATCTTTTTCTATATCTACACGAGCTTTAGAATCAAGGTTATAGTTGCAGTATCCCTTTTTTAACATAGCCGCTTTGATATCTTTTTTGATTTGTGTAAATTCTAAAGAACGAAATCTCGAACCTTTTTTAAAACTTATCATATCTTTTAGTTTATCATCACCTTCTAGGTTTATAGATTTTACATAGATACCATCTCCTGCATCTATCTTAAATGTTACGCTAGTATTTGTTTCATCTCTTTGTATTTGGGCATGGTAGTAGCCTTCTGATTTGTAAAAATACTCTAAAGATTCTTGTAGTGAAGGGATAATCTTTTCGTTTATTTTTGGTTCTTTATCTTTCCAAAATTGATAAAAAGAAGGAGTTTTAAGTCCCAGTGCATCATAAAGTTTTTTATCATCAAAAATTTTATTATGTTGAAAATGAAGTTTTTTAAGCGTAACTGCATCGATAGTTAAAGGAAAAAGTGCAATAACAAAAATAACAAAGTATCGCACTTTCACCTCCAATTGTATAAAAGAGATTATAACAAAAGAAACTAAAAGCCCAAAGCTTCCCATGTGGTGATATAAGTTATATCATAAGCTGAATCATAACTATCTATCACCGTAACATCAACATATACATCATCTATAACATCAAGATAGATAGTCATATCATCGTGTATGATTTTTAAGTTTCCACGGTTTGGATGCATGGTTGGATATCCATAAAAAACATCTTCTGTTATAAGTGAAACTTCACCGATATAACTATCTTCAACTATCACCCCATCATAATCATAATAATACTCGTTGTTATAAGTTCTATAGTAAGTTGGACTCATATATGAGTTAAGTGTTTGACTTGCAACTAAAGTTACATCGTGTTGAGTTAATCTTCCGTTATAACTTATCTGATCTACTGCTGCTACTTCACATCCACTCATCAAAAATGAAGCCAATAGAGCAGATAAAAATAATTTTACTTTCATGTCTCTCTCCTAAATTTATTTAACTAAAATGTACCAATAAATTGTGAAGAGATTGTGTTAATGTACATAAGACATACCAACACCTGCACCAAAATCATAAACAAGACTATGTCCTGATTGTACTTGGTATGCTAGAGCTATAAGAGCACCAAAAAGGACAAATGATATGATGTACTTCGCAAAGTCACTTTTAGTCATACTAGAAAACATCTTGGCAAAAAACAAAAATCCAAAAGCTACAAATAGGTACAAGCCAGTAAGTTTATGTCTATCTAACAAATCCTGACCTTGGATACTAAGTTCTGGCTTGACATCAGCAGAAGCCGCAAGTCCTGTAAAAAAGGCTAAAAATATAAAAAACGCACCAAAGAAAAAGAGTGATATTGCTGTGCCTTGATAGTTCTTTTCAGAATTTATGATGGAAGTCCATTGAAACAAAAAAGCTAAAAAAGGTATGGCCACTGCAAAGTGTACGGCTAGAGGGTGATAAAGTGCCAAATCAAAAGGCAATTTGTCTATGATGTCAAAAAACTTCTCTTCTATTGAGGCTATATCCATGGGAACTCCTAAAGTAATTGAAAATATAGCTATTTTAGTCTTTTACACTTTATAAGTTATTTGTTAAAAAATATCAACATTTTTTTTTAAGTTTGTTTTGGAGTAGTTTAGGAATGTTATGGAACGTTTGAATGGAGCAAATAAATTGTCGCTAGTTAAATTATTTGCTCCTATATTGTATTAGGTATATTTTTACCTATTTTTCGATTACAATTAGGACATACTATTTGAATATTAGATACTATACGCTCCCCACCTTTAGATACTGGTACTATGTGAGAAATTTCAAGAATATTTTTTTCTATATCTGCTTTATATCCACATATTTCACATGTATTTATATCTCTTCCTAAGCTTATTAATTCATTTAATATTTTTGCTCTAGATATTCTTACTGATTTTATTTTTATTTTATTATTATATACTAGAATCTCCCATATCTTTGCAGTTATATTAGAATATAATTCACTGTTTTTGTCTCCAGCCAAATTAACATCAAAAAAGTGAACAAATTCTTCAAATATTATCTCTAATAACTCTTGTTTTGATGTTTTTTTTGTTATTCTAAGAACTATAGCTTCTGCTTCTGGATCATACTCATCTGTATTATCACCAAAATTTATACCTATAGGATCAAATGTAAATAATATTGAACTAATTTCAGAAATTAAATCTTTATTGTCTAATATTTTTGATACATTTTCTATTATTTTTTCCTCAATATTTGATTTCAGATATTTGTTTGCATAATATAAAAATTGAGATTGGTTATACATCCAAAATTCGGTATTAGCATAGTCGTATATTTCTTTAATTAACTCTTCTCTAGGACTAGTAATTTGTTTTTTTTGATTTATATAGCACCAATCTTCATCTTTAGATATATCATTGGTTATAAAGATAATAGGCATCTTTTTTTCTTTTGCATATATTAATATTTGTTTCCAAATAATTAAATCTGCAAATATTTGAGTACCTTTTTTTTCCTTTTTATATAAGTCACCATATCCAGGGGGAATTTTAAATTCAAATCTATGTTTACCTTCTTTTGTTATCTTTAAAACTTCCTCAAATGTAAAATCTTGACCTACCATAAAATATTTAACTATAGCATCCATTATGTCATCGTCTTGTTCAACACTAACGACATCTTTTTTTGCATTCTCTACTTGCTTTAATATTTCTTTTTCAAATTTTTCAGTTTCTTCTAAAAAGCTTAAAGCTTTTATTTGAAAAGAAGTTATTTCATTTTGTTCAATATGTGGATGTTTGTCATTTTTTTTGGTTTTATTTATAATGTTTTCAAGTTGCTTTAAAATATCACTATTAAATTTATTTTTTATTTTTTCAATGTCTTTTTCTAATGGTATATATTGTTCAGTAATTGGTTTCTTAATAATTTTTTTTCTATTTTTAAGATATTCATATTTAACATGTGCTGGTAGCCATAATCTCTTTCTATTTTTTTCAAAAATTTCATTATAAATTTCAGTTCTTGTATTTTTTGGAAGAAAATATAAGTCAAGTAGTACAGAAGAGTCAAAAATAAAAATTGCATCTTTCCATATTGCCTCTTCTCTGATATTTGTCATTGTATATATATCAATTACTTGTTTATTCACATTATTAACCTTGTATTCCATTTATACCTAAATACTATATACAAATTACACCCTAATCATATGATTACATACTATGTAAGCTGTCTATATAATTATGTAAAAATAAAACTATTTGTAAAACCAAATTATTATAGTTAAAAACTAAAATAATTTCAAGCTTAACGTGATTTTTAAGAGTAAACTTGCCAATTTAACATTCACTTTGGCAAAAAAGCCATTATTTATACAAAGTGTTATTACATAAGCTATTTGTTCCTTTTTATATACTTTTTGCTTTTACCATGATTTTTATAGTTTTGGTTTAAATCTATTGTGATAAAATGCCCAAAAATTAACTAAGGGTGCGATGTGAGAGCGTTGATAAGTGTCAGTGATAAAAGTGGTGTGGTAGAGTTTGCAAAAGAGTTAGAGTCTTTGGGGTATGAGATAGTTTCAACAGGTGGAACTTATAAGCTTTTAAAACAAGAGGGTGTTAAAGCTCTTGAGATAAGTGAAGTGACTCAGTTTCCTGAGATGTTTGATGGACGTGTTAAAACGCTTAATCCATTCATCCATGGGGGGATTTTACATCGTAGGGATTTGGATAGCCATGTTGAGACTGCAAAAGAGCACAACATAACTGGGATTGACTTGGTTTGTGTAAACCTTTATCCTTTTAAAGAGACGATACAAAAGACAGATGATTTTGATGAGATTATAGAAAACATCGACATCGGAGGACCTGCCATGGTAAGAAGTGCCGCTAAAAACTTTAACGATGTTTTAATTGTTACGGATGTTGTTGATTATGATGCTGTTTTAGCTGCTATAAAAAGTGGAGAAAATAGTATAGAGTTTAGACGAGATTTGATGATAAAAGCGTACGAGCATACGGCAGCTTATGACGCTATGATAGCAAACTACATGAATGAGAGATTTAACAACGGTTTTGGAGAGAAACAATTTATCGTTGGGAAAAAAGCTTTTGATACTCGATATGGAGAAAATCCTCACCAGAAGGGTGCTTTATATCAGTTTGATGATTATTTTACAAACAACTTCAAAGCTCTTAAAGGAGAAGCTAGTTTTAACAATATGACTGATATAAACGGAGCTATCAAGTTAGCAGCTGCATTTGGTGAAGCTCCAACTGTTAGTATTATAAAACATGCAAATCCTTGTGGAATAGCTATCAAAGATAATCTTTATGATAGTTATGTTGAAGCTCTAAAGTGTGATCCGATATCTGCTTTTGGTGGAGTGGTTGCTGTAAATGGTGAGCTAGATGTTAAGTTAGCTGAAAAGATAAATGAGATATTTACTGAAGTTATCATCGCGGCATCTGTAAGTGAGGAAGCTTTAAAAGTTTTTGAGAGTAAAAAGCGTATCAAAATCTTTACACAAGATAAATCATTTTTAACATTATCAGATGATAAGTATGACTTTAAACATGTTGATGGTGGTTTTGTCTATCAAGATAGTGATGTTGTTGGAGAGGATGAAGTTAAAGATGCCAAATGTGTAAGTAAAAAAGAGGCAACTGAAGGTGAGAAAAAAGATTTAGAGATAGCCTATAAAGTAGCATCGTTAACAAAATCAAACTGTGTTGTTTATGTAAAAGAGGGAGCCATGGTTGCTATTGGCATGGGTATGACAAGTCGTGTTGATGCTGCTGAGTGTGCTTTGAAAAAAGCTAAACAGAGTGGTTTGGATGTAACGGGAGCTGCACTTGCTAGTGAAGCATTTTTCCCATTTCGTGATTCTATCGATGCTGCTGAATGTGCTGGAGTTAGTGCTGTTATAGAGCCAGGAGGAAGTATCAGAGATCAAGAAATCATAGATGCTGCTGATGAGTTTGGTATGAGTTTATACTTTAGTGAAACTAGACACTTTTTGCACTAAGGATAAAAGTAGTTTTTAAAAACTCCCATGCCAAGTATCGTTGCCCCAACGCTAAGTGTTACATTTAAAAGAGTGTGAGTTAGTGCTTTGAGGTAATGATGCTGTTCTATGAGTAGGGTGGTTTCTAGTGAATATGAGGAGAAAGTTGTCAATGCTCCTAAAAATCCTGTGATAAACAAAGCTCGATATTCAGGTGCGATATTTTGTTCAAAGTATAGAGCTAAAAAACCTATGATAAAACTTCCTAAAACATTTACGCTT
The DNA here is from genome assembly GCA_032361185.1 of Lepetodrilus ovalis. Classification (NCBI taxonomy): domain Eukaryota; kingdom Metazoa; phylum Mollusca; class Gastropoda; order Lepetellida; family Lepetodrilidae; genus Lepetodrilus; species Lepetodrilus ovalis. Next base: position 1,457 of record JAUTBQ010181475.1, on the reverse strand, counting down.
AGTGTTCCAAAAGGTAGAGCGTTTCCAAAAAGAGAAGTGGCTCCCATGGAGAGAAGATAGCGTGAGATTGCTCCTAAAAAACCTCCGATACCTATATAGATAAGAAAGTTTCCTTGCACGTTATACTGCTACCTTATAGTCATAATATTTGTCTATCACATTTTTAAAAGAGTGTAGTAACTCTTCTGCATTTTCTCCATCATCTGGGTAAGTTACGATAGAGTCTTGAAGTTTTAAGTTTAAAAACTCTTGTAAACCTCCGAGAAGTTCATACGCTCCATTCCAGTTTGTTTTTGGTAGCAAAATGATGTAGTTTTCATTTGCATCAAAGATGATATCTGAGTCTCTAAAAACTATCTGTATGCTCTTTTTCAAATCCAAATCATCAATATCTTCCATCTTTAAAAACATCAAAGCAAACTCTTGTGTACCAAAAACATCAGCTCTATCAATCAATGCAATATGATGAGAGATAAGTGATTTTAACGTATAAAGTGGGAAAAATTCTTCAATCACATCTACTCCTTAAATTATTATGCTTGTATCATCGGCTTATGTCGATTAAACTTAAATGTATTGTATCCATCATTATATTCGTAAGATAGTTTCATATCATGTGCATTTAAAATACTATCAACTATATAAAGCCCCAATCCAAAACTGTTGCTTTTATTTTGTGAACCTTGAGTGAAAGGTTCAGTGAAGTATGATAATTCATTTGATAGTTTTTTGCCTTTACTTAAAAAGTCTATCGAATCATCATCTACATAGATATGGATGATACCATCCTCAGAGTATTTTAGTCCATTGTCAATCATGTTTTTGATGGCTGTACTAAAAAGTTTAAAATCAACTTCAACATCAGGGTCACTTTCAACCATCGCTTGTATACGACTTTTATCTTCTGTCATAGAGTGATCTACTGCTTCATCAATGATATCTATCACACGATAAGGGCGTTTTTTTAAGTGGCTTCCATCTACAGATATTTGCTCAATAGCAACAAACTCATTTAGCATATTTTCCAATCTTTTAAAAACAGAGATAAGACGCTCTTTTTGTTTTCCATCTTCTAACATCTCTGCACTAATACGCCCCTTTGTGATAGGTGTTTTTAACTCATGCATGATGTTTCTTAAAAATAGTCTTCTTGAGTTGTTAAGTTTTTTAATCTCATCAACTGCATTGTTAAAGGCATTTCCAACTTCTGCTATCTCATCATTTGTGTTCATCTTACAGTTGATATCAAGATCCCCTGCGGCAAACTTTTCAATCTCTGCTTTTATCTTTTTAATAGGTCGTATCTTTCTTAAAATCCATAGATATAGTATAAGTAATAGTGCTAAAATCCCACCAAATATAAGTTTGATATATAAGATTTGTTGACGATAGGGTTTAAAAGCGTTGTCTGCCAATAATATAGCTTTTTTATTTAGTGATTCGATGAGGAGGTAGTT
>JAUTBQ010181474.1:1050-24411 GCA_032361185.1 Lepetodrilus ovalis | reverse complement strand
CTGTGACCACCCCATGAGGGGGACCTTTCCTTCTCTGTCCTCCACCTCCTCATCTCTCTCTCTCTCTCTCTCTCTCTCTCTCTCTCTCTCTCTCTCTCTCTCTCTCCATCTGCCTCCCTCTCTCTCCATATTCCTCCCTCTCTCTCTATCGCTCTCTCCCTCTCTCTGTCGTCTATTCCCTCGTCAATATCTTTTATTTTCAGATGCATATATTCAATAGTAATATACATGACAGATACAATAAGTCTAGTCAGTCTCTCTATGTTTACATATACATCTTCTGTTCGCTATTTGACTAGCTGTGTCCATCTATGCCGAGGATGTAGAGACGGCATTATAAGGGATATTTCTTTTTGATAGATGACACCAAGTATATGCTATTACATAGTACGCTCTTACACCTCCAGGTATGCCATAGCCATGCTAGACTTGCTTACTCTAGTCAGGTCGTCCACGATACACGCCGATATTGAACATAGGGTCTTTGATAGTCTTTGTAGACGATATATGAATAAACATTAGCCCTAGTTACGTCTGAATGGTAATAATGAGATGTACTTTGATGAAAGGTTTTATCTGATTATTATATACAAACATTTAGGAACCCTTGCATATTTACATTGCATGATTTGGCTTCTATGCACGAATGGTTAACGGAATTCTATTGGTCAGGGTCGTTGCATTGTATCGTGTCAATATTTAATACTATGTATACATACATCAGCTCGTATCGATGTATATCAGAATAGTTCTGATTGAATTGAACAATAGGATGTGCGCCGAACCGCAATATGAACACGTCATACACAAGGGCGCACACATAAGCACGCACACACACGCACGGGCGCACGCACACGCGCGCACCCCACATTTTACAATAGGCAGTGTATGTGAAACACACGCCGGAGCTAGTGGCAGCTCGTGGTAATGGCGAGAACACCTGTTCGCAGTGTATCATATTGCCATCACACCTCTTATCTTCCTTACATCAGTTTACCCATCACAGTCTCATCTGATTTCGTCTATATATTAACGGATGCACAGATCACGATGTGTGATGTATGTGCTGTGAATACAGGACTGTGTTCAGATGTTTACACTTGCTGTTTTTGTATTTCTTGTGTTGTGTATTTCAGTTACATACTATTTGCTATAGGATTATATCCCAACATTTATGTATGCTTTTTGTATTATTTTGATATGTACATTTTTATTACGATATGTTATAGGATTGAATGGAACCATTTAAACTGATTTCATTTTGTTTTGTTTATATGCATATATTTCCAATATGATTAGCCTAGCTATGTAAGTAAATCCAGACATCAAAATCATTGATCTGTTATTATTTTTATATCGAAAGATTTAAATATGCCTATATCATGTGACGATGTATATTAATGAATACGATTTTATTACAGAAAATGGTCAAGAATTCTACCCTGGTTACCAAGGCTACAACGATTTTTTCCTGGGTCAAGGTCAAGATGGCAACATTGGGTTCCTCCCCCCATCTCAGGGTCCTCCTCTCATGAACCTTGACCCCGCGTTACACCCCCCAGGTATGTAGAAGGGAGACTATCCATGCACTACTATCCACATTCATTGCCTACTTGTATTTAATACCATTGCAATCACAACGTTCCTGTTTGTGGGCTATGTAACTCAGTCTACCTAGAAGTCTGTATGTACATCAGACGTAAATGTATTTACTATTAATATATATAGTCCTACTACTACTACTACTACTACTACTACTACTACTACTATTACCACCACCACCATAACCACCACCACCACCACCACAAATACTATTACTTCTACTACTGCTACTACTACTACTACTACTACTACTACTACTACTACTGCTTTTTACTACTTTTCACTCATTCTTAAAAGTTGCGGAGCTACATGGTCACGAATGACTTGCTGTAATTACAATGTGTGGAAACACATGTCAAAGCCTGTCGGTTGTGAGGAATCATTCGCCACGTTGTAATTGCTCACTCATCAATATGCTAATAAGTATTGCGCAACATGACTGCGCATGAGACATTACTTAACGAAACTGGCGTAAGATAACGGTATATTTACAAGCACAATTACAGCGGGAGAGACGACGGTTTTGGCATGCTGGGACGCAGGGGCGTTAACGTAGAGGATCTGGACGCTGGAATTGAAACTCTCTGGCGCTGGCATACTCAATTGTAATTAAGTCGTCCACAATACAATCTCAGCATCGTGTCGTTCGTTAAGTCATCAATTACGTCTACAAAACGGAAGTTCCAGAAATGCAGTTCTAGCGCGAGATCTGTGATAGACTACACGAGATCGCCTCGGGGCGACTGGAACTCTTCACATCAGGAAGTCCAAAAAGGACGAGTTCAATAGTTCTTCAGACTGTGAAGTCAGGGAAGATGGTAAGCAGCGCGAGTGACTTGGTTGTTGAATCCAAGACTGATTTATCTCACGAATCCCCTGCTGCTGGCTATCCTCTCACAAATATGAGCCGTGCCTTTAATTACAAAGGGATGATTGCATAGATCGAGTGTTATGATATGCCGCGAGGGAGCCCCGACTTGAGCAAATGCCGCCATTCCAAGGAGTTATAGGAAATTTATCCTTGGAGTCTTGGAGATCATCTATCACCAAGTATCCCCCTTCCCTCCAGCGTTATCTCCCCCAAGCCCCGCGGGATTACGCGAGATCGATTGTGTCCCTTTAACCAGCTGACTCCTAGCTAGTCGTGCATGGAGGCTGTTTTGACAGGCGCTTTTTATAATTATCTGTCGATTATGGTCGAAGGGCTCAACTCAATGCTTGTCTGGTGGACCGGCGCTTGCAACCCAAGAAATAAAGACATCAGTAGTTGGGAAGGAAAGATTAATATCAATAGATTATGTCAGAGAATACTTCGGAACACTGACTGGATGTGCCCGGAAATTTAAAAGAAAAGGGAATTTCTTAAGACGAAACGCTCGAGAAAACTGACTCACACTTGAGTTAACATAAGTCCAGAGTACGTCAGATGCTGCACCAGTCAAACTATAGCAGTATACTGTCTAGTCGCGATGAGGTGTGGTCTCTGTTAGAAAAATACCCGTATAATAGCTTTACGTAATAGCTACATCTGCGATATGACGCACTCTGACGAGAAAATTATTAACACCATTTATGCTTCTTCATCTTCCGTCAATATGCCGTTGGTCGTGCAAACACGAGGCATGGTGCCATTTTATCATCTTATAATTCAAAGCAGAATATCTTTTAGTGCGCTTCCTGACTTGAAAGAAAGCAAACAAGGTGCATAAATGCAAGACACTTGCGCACGTGCATGTCTTGATCTTGAGGGGCGCCCAAAAGACATGGCTACACATGATGCGTCGCTCAAATTCGTCTCGGCGCCCAGTTCATTCCACAAATACCCTCCACTTGTGTGTGTTCTCTCGCAGCGCCCTCCCCTCTCAGCCACTCGTAGCAAGAGGCCCACCAACTTCTATTGGGAACGATGGAAATCAATTAATATTTTGTAGAGAACAACATTTTTAACATACTTACATATCCGCGGTAGCAGTCAGAATGTAGTCAGCTCACGTAGTGCAAGGACGATGGTCTTGGTACAGTTGACCAAGTGTTTGTACTGGCGATGACCTGCAGACTGGGTTCAAACCCACTGATAAAAGTCTCCGCGTTCTTTGGCCATCGTAAATTATGTAATAAATAATCGCCGACTCTTCCAGTGTAGTGCACGGTAAACATTTATCTTCTGAATGTCTGTGGTTCGACCAGGCCGTACAGAATAGTGAGATATACAACACCAGGCCGTACAGTATAGTGAGATATACAACATGCGTTCCTTCAGTCACATGTATTTTATGAGAAAGAATGTTGCAACAATCCACAGTAGAATGGACACGTCAATTCTATAGCAGAATAGTTTTTCTGAAGAGTATGCTTACCAATTATGCACAATTTAAAATTATACATAAAATGTAGTGCGTTGAAAATTCCCTCAAATACGTTTTGATTATCATCAAGTGATGCAATTTAGAATATAGATCTACCATTAATAATACTATCATTATTTATATTGTTATTGTTGTTTTTGTTATTATTATTATTATGGTTATCATTATGAATACTACTATTATTATTTGGATTTTCCATTGAAAAAACGTACTGGAACATAATTATATGTAGTGATTGATGCTGTCATGAATTGCTTAATGATTATGCGCTGATTATTTCGGAAATGTATACAAGTGAAAGGAAAATGCAATTGCAATATACATTATCATGAGTATTTCCATTATTTTCTGACGAATCAGACAAGGAATAGAAACTGTTGCTTACAGGATAAAGTGGTGGGAAACTCCGGTTAGAATATGACTACTGAAAGTTTACATTAGCAGCCGTGAGGGAAGTATGATATGTACAAGGGAAGTGCTCTTTTGTCGCTGGATTCAGCGATGATCTGTCACATGCGATGTTCGTAGACAAATATACATATGCTAATTTGGAACGTATTTCCAACTGTCTAATTACCACTCCAAACAGCCTAGCTTTGCTACATCGTGGGCAGGCATAATTTCGCACGTTTAAGGACTGGCAGCGATATTCCACTGTCACGTGGTAACCACTCGTCTCTTTGTTAACAAGCGACACGTGCGCGCCGATCGATCACTAAGGTAAGCGACGCCGACTTACTTCCGGAAGAGGGTAAAATTTGAAATTCTGCTATGTATACCCAGTCGTTTGTATAGCAAAATCTGTCGCCTCTTCCTTAGAAGTAGTTCCGGTACTCGTGATGTGTTATCAATGCGCAACATCTGCCGCGTCACGTCTTCCTCTCATATGAACACGAACAATACAATTCGCGGACAGTTCCATGACAAGTTTTCCCCAAGAACGACGCTTGTCACCGTCATACATGTCAGTGACCGTATCATATCAGTATCATATCAGTATCATATCAGTATCATATCAGTATCTATGGCGCTTTTCTAGCAGAGCATTGCAACTTTAATCTGCTTCCTCTCGGTTGGCAGAAGTATTCCAAAATGCATGTTATTCTTTCCTAAATATTTCGGTCATGTCAGCATTGTTCGTAACGGAACATTCATGAATCCTGCTTTGATCAGGACCCCCATCTTTTTCGGAGATTTTTCTCTTGATTCGTCCTGGGTGGCCATTTCACAATACTCGCAAATATTCCAGTAAACATACCACGTACACTTTGATATATCTTAAAACATGGCATCAACATCATGACAGAGATGGTAACATTTATCATCAAAGCTGCTGTTACAAGAAACAACTATTTTTACTACTACTACTACTACTACTACTACTACTACTACTATTCCTAATACTATTACGACTACTTCTACTACTACTACTACTACTACTACTACTACTACTACATCACAAACCTCTAAGACCTGTTTACAAAGACAACTGCTTCTATACAGTAACTGTATTACACTGCTATACTACGATTACGACAACCAAAAACGAGCTCCTATTCAGAACTCGTCGTGGTTCTTCTACCATTCCTATATCGTTCCATCTCGTTTGAAAGCCACCGGCACATCTTTACGGCCGTTCTCTGGCCATTTATGTCAAAAGAGGCAAAGAGAGGCACGTTCTGGCAGTCGGTAGGACCCGTTGTTGGTCTCGGGTGTCTCTCAAGGATCATAAACTGCCAGGAAAGAGAATGTTTAACACGGGAATCAGGCAAACCTTTCGCGAATCTCCCTGTTCTCTACGCCATGTATCTAGCTACGGGCTTTAACATTGATAAATGTCCGTGTGGCTCTCAGCTGGATCTGACTGGCCAGGCATGGAGGAAGCTTCTCAATACCCCGACTGCCATCCCGAGCTCCGCTATAACATTCCATGTCATAAATGTTTTTTACGGCCCTCGCTTCTCCACGGTTTTTCAGGTCTGACAACATAAAAGCTTGTGGCATGTGTTAGATTTACCTCCCTGTCTCCCCTCGTGAACCGGCGAGCCAACTGTTCCGCAAAGCCACACTAGATTTGTTTTGACTCGGACTTTCTTTGACTGAATCACGATCCTTTGATTTCATCGGGACGGTTTATCGTTGCCTAATTAGATACATATGGACGCTGCGTGGTGAAGAGGAGGATCCCTCAGCCCTCAGAATAGATCTTATCTCCCACAGTCACCACCACATACCAGCAGTACAAAAACTACCACTTTGTCTGTAGAAGATATCGAATTGGAAGCGTTTCCCAAGAGTTTTGGGATTATAAACTCCCAACAATCTCTTTCTGATATGTTCTATGACGCCGATGCCGTCAGTACGATTTATCATCAGGAAAAGTTAGCATCGTGTCGACAACCATTCTTAGCGCGTTGACAGCTGTAAGATTTTTGTAGAGAAATGATGATAAACAAACGACCAAAGCAAAATTTAATATGCTTCTTTTATTGCTTCTGCTACATTTACGTGTGTTTCACAGCGATACGATCTAGCAGAAATGAACTGTTTCCTTCTTGTAAGTTTTAAACTTTTGGTTTAGTAAACATATTTGTCCATAAATCAAGAGGGAGTCCGTGTTTTGATGGCATTGTGTTGTAGCATCGTTATCGCTGTACTAAGATAAATATTTGTCAAGCAATAATGTTAATGGAGTGACGTTTATAGAGCTGCGTATCTTTATATGAGATGTAGCAAACGAACCGCGATGATGGGAATGATAGCGGGTTTAATGACTCGTCTTGTCGCTATCCGTATGCCATTGCCAATCTTGGTATTAACGTAGGAATATTCAAATACCATCATGTCTATTGTTAACCATGTCATGTTACGTGTAATACGTTGTTAGTTGTTTACAATCAAAACTCATTGCTTGATTTCTGTTGCAGGAATGGGACAGGAAGGACAGTTCTTGCCAGGAGATATTCTTCCCCCAGCCTCCACACCAGAACCCATGGTTCATGGACCGGAGGGGTCGTTCATTCCCCGCTCAATTCCTGGGTCACAGTTCAGCCAATCACTTACGCCGTCTATGAATCATCATCACCCGGAAATGTCTGAAGCATGGTGACAGTGAAAATACGCCATGCGCAGTCATGATGCGCACACATATCACGGGTCATACCTTACAAGAGATATCCACGTGGTTGCTAAGTTACGGACTGAACTGTGAACGACGATGTATCAGTGCTGCAATGTGATTTGTATATTCTGTTCTTGGTAACTTAGTGACGTAACTTCCTGTGAACTGAATTCAAGGAACTATGGGAACACCCCTACAGTTCTCCTGATAAACTGTGTTCTTCACTGTGTATTAACATGTCTCGTATGTAACTTGAAGAGATCTCAGTTTCTTCAGTGTGTCTGTTATGGACGCACCATTTGACCATTCAACAAACACTGACTTTCTTACCATGGTGGTTGGAGAGATTTTCATTTTGAAGGATTTGACGCATAATTTAACATGTACATAATCTGACATTTCCGTGACTGACAATCTGACAATCTGACTGTCCGTCTGTCACATGTCCGTCTGTTTGTGTATTATGTTTTGTGTTCTTCTGACTCTGCTCTCTGTGGGAGGTAGAAACAAAGAGAGGCAACTGCTGCGAAATGTACTTTGCAAGAAATCCACACTCGGCGCTCAATCCCTCAATTTAGCTCAACATATTCCCTAACTATTTACCTAGGCACGTGGTCCGAATTGGCTACGAAAGGTCACTCGGTGCATGTCCTCTCCGCTACATATAGTGTCTCCATGCTCGACTCGCAGCTAGTCACCCTTTACCCTCAGTAAGCCCAGTGTTGACTACAGGTGAAAGCACAAAGCGAATACATGTAAAACGTTTTATCTGATTTGACTTCAATTATCTCACTTCTTTGCGAATAGACGTTTGAAGCTCTGCGACAGCGGAATCCCCGTTCCCGAAGGATTTGCGCCGACCCCTGTGTTTGATTCGTTTGAAACAAATGTTCGGGAGCGACGCCAATCTACCGCTATAAATACCCCCACAGAAAGCACGACAGAATGGCTGGAACAATTTGCCTTTGAAATCCAAACTAAGTTAGTCCCAGCTCCATTTTCTGTGTAAACATGCTTTCGGTTTTGAAATAAAATGGAGGTCTCGGAGGACAGTCACGTGACCAGTGCCCGCGCGAGATTCCAAAGCATCTAGGTCTCAAGGGGCACGCTATTACAAAGGTAAACTTGCCTCTCGCAACGAGAAATGAAATTTTAATGGATAATCCGTTAGCGATTTACTACCACGATGGCATCGGGGAGCTTTTAATTCGTTCACTGTTGTTCGATTCAGTGCTAGATTTGATATTCGCTCAAATACCAAACATATCGCAATTGTTTCCAATGTTTACCTGCGCTACTTGTTCTGGGGCTATGGAAAAGGGATGAAATCACATCAACTCTAAGCAGTCTTGCATATTAAATTAAAGAGGGATTTACTCTTCTGTCTTTCCCGAACAATGGCATCCACCAACGTCCTATTGAACAGACTATTTATTTTCCGACGCAGCATTCACTGTCTGGTATAATTAGTATTGAAGGGGAATCCTACAACGTCCATTACCAATCTCATTCTGACGAGCAGGACAAAACGTGCTTTGGAGATATCTCTGTTTGAACAAATCGTTCGAAACAATGGCTGAAATAGTTTTGCACATTGCTACGAAACAGCCGTCAATGAGAATGTGATTGACTTTGTTGGTTTTCTTTCTACATGGTAGTCCCTCGTGTTTAATGTTTTCTGTGTTTTTATCGTACCAATGTAGTACTCGTACGCTGTTGAGGGGACAGTTCTACCTCAGGTGCACGATCATATCAATCCTATAATGGGGAGGCAATATATTTCTAACGCATATGCATTTCAAGCATCAACGTATATTTAACTATCTTTTCATTGTTACCAGCGTAACTATTTACCTTCGTCAAATTTCGATCCATTTCCACGAATATGTAAACACACACGTTCTTCTACGTGCAGTGAATTAAACTTACGTCCTGTCACAAAATGGAATACTCCATATTTCAGAATATATATTTGGTCATCAGAAGTGCTAAAGTTGTATATGAATTGTATAGATTGACCTATTCGCGCCACCAGTAATATATATAAACATTATAACGAAATGGTTCTGTCAGTATTATGAATGCTCGGATAATGCCCTCGGCTTGCTCATCATGAGGACAGTTTGCCAATATTCACGTTATCAAACACTAGTAGTAAGTTGGTTACGACTTCTTCCCTCTTTTTCCGTGGAGAACTTCACCTGTCAGATGTCCCATCGCGTCTGGCTGTACCACTGTAACGTTCGAAGGCCAGTAAGGCCTACTGATGTAATCCCAAACAAATAAAATGAAATTCCACACCATCCTCCTTGGTTGTCTATGTATTCCGGGCACGTATTCGGTGTTGATGCATCTCCAGTGGCAATGTAGTAACACTTCGTGCTGTGAGTTCCAACCCCAACATTGTAAGACGTGGACAATGGGAACCAATGGGATCATTCATGGAATCACACTGAAGTAGGTGTGAACAGTCGAAGAAATTTCAGAAAAGATTTTAATAAGATTATTTATTGTTTATGGAATGAAATTTCAAACAATCTTGAAAGATGCATTTCTGACAATAAATGCAGCTTGGATTAAATGACAATTAATATACAACCACGAATTTTCCAATAAAGCAATAAACCAATATAATAGGCATACTTGGGAAAACAATGGGTATATTTCCTTTTTTGTGATAGCTTTTTATTTGCTCTATTCAGTGTCAATTTTACATTATTAAAAGAACACCAAGAATTAAATTTATATAATTCATTTAAACATATGGCACTATTTTTCAAGATATCTCTTCTCCTTCTTCTTCTTTTGTTTATGATAATAACAACAACAACAACAACAACAACAACAACAACAACAACAACAACAACAACAACAACAAACAGACAACAACAACAACAACAACAACAACAACAAACAGACAACAACAACAACAACAACAACACCAATAATTATTAACAATAACACATTCCGTACGTAAATATGGCAACGTTTTTACAGGAACGTTCATTACATTAATACAAGCTATTGCATACATAATTCGTATCTAGATAAGATACAGAATAATTTCACAATCATTAAAAAATATATACTTTGTAACAATAACGTATCATCATTTAAATACCAACATCATCAGGAATATGCACACTGAACTTTAGAAAGTTTCACGATGAAATCTTGAAACAATTCCTCATCCAGAGGGCTACGAATCCCCACACCTCCGTGGCTTCTGAACTGTGACGTCAGAGTTAAGTATCTTCCCGTGGGAGCACTTCGAGATTCCGCGGAGTTTCCTGGAACTCACCGGAAGATATTCCGTGTAACGGAGACCGACGATTACATCACAGTCTCACTGGGAGAGGTCAGTATTGCTACTTGACCATCTGTCCCGTAACAAGAGCTTGCATCTGCTGGAACAGGGCCCCCAGAGGCGGAATAACAGGCCCCAAGTGGGTATAAATAGATCGGCATGACGGTAATCACCCTTCTGACATTTCATGATGATATCTGAATAGTTGAGGAGACAATTTGATGAAATGACTTGCGAGGAAACACACTGACCTCTATCACTGTTGGTCTGAAATGTGTGAAGCAGTCAATTAATCAGGCGTAATTACCCACCAAACAATGTGTAAGTCTTTTTACTGCTAAGCAGGGAACCCAAAATGCAGGAAAATGCGTATTTCAATTAACATTAAATATCATGTACTAATTATTTAAAATAATTGTGTATGTTACCGGAACTTGCATAGCTTTATGTTGTCATTTACACACGATCAGAGAAACTATGAAAATAACTGTCATAAATGTATTGTAAAGGACATTTAAATTCCTTGGAAATATATTATGAAAGAATTAACAACCATAGACATCATCAGAGAAATTTACAAGAATTTGACTGCAATAAACTTGGCTGACGTGTAACGATAACTTAGCCATGTGGAATATTGGACTAGACTAGACTCAATCCATGCAGAAATAATTCTAGATAAGAATAACACAGAAATAGAGGGTACATGTACAGCATAAACTATCCGTTAAATGATATCATCACGATGTTTCACACCATAAAGATGATATGTTTGATATCTACCTTCTTTCTTTCCTGCATATATTTTTTGTATGTCTTGCAGAATCCTGTTATAGGACATACATCATGATGTATTATTTTTTTTAGATATCAATTGAATACAGTTACAAGCAGAACTAAAACTGTAATGAATATCCGAATGAAGAACGTTACTCGTATACTATCTGTTACTCATTACAAGAGAAGGAAGCTTTTTATTACTCTTTGATTAGGAGGTGGGCTGAAGAGTTCACATTCTAGTAGTCGTGCTAATCACGTATTTTCTACACGGGTCTTCATATGTGAACGGAATAGCGTATTCATACTACACATTAGATTAATAGGAATTACGCAGTAGATACTAATTTTAAAAAATAATACATTTATATGATACGATATAGTTGCTATTCAATTGTATTTCCTTAAATTGATATTCGGACTCATACTCTCAGTATACAGATATAATGTTTCTCGAGAATAACTATTCTGTATTGCCGTACACTAATATTTGTATATACGCTATATACTAGTATTGCACGACGTCCCAAATTGTGGATGAAATTATCGATGTCGTCCAATATTTCAGAGATGTATCTGCAACACAAAGATAAATGTTGCATTCTTTCGGTTAGGTACACAGGTACCCACAATGGTAGACTAATTCACGTCTGTTGTCATTAACACACCACATTGTACCTTAAAATTACGACATTTTCTCGACTTAATCGAGGTATTTTATTGGTCCAGTAACGGTCATAACGCGATTAGTTATTACGGTCTGTAACGGCGTATGAGGTTACTGATTGCAAAGTCAGGTAGTTCTTGGAATGCTAAATTGATGGAAACATTGCGTTGAACCCGTCTCCTCCAGCTTTACACCGTCCTATCCCACGGGAGGCGGTAAACAAATCCTCTATACGAATCTTAATAACTATTTTACCGTAATGTGCATGTCATCGCGCTCCGTATTCATATTACCAGTCTAATCGCTTTTTGATGTCCAGCGCTAGTCCGCAGTGTTGTATTTTGTAATTTATTTTCCATTTTCCATTTCGTCGCCACAAACGACGTATTGTAACCTTTAACCGGCACTGTCAGCGAGAAATGGATTTTCCATCTAAACCGCGGTACCCATGTAGTAACAGGACGCATGTAGTGATAGGACTGCAGCTAGAACAAAGCCTCGTAGAATCCCACGAGATCTCGCGAGGCTATAGACCACGGAGCACACGTGGACAGGCCTTTCTTTGAAATCATATTTCGCATTATATGCATAGCGTCCCATTAATTAAAGTAATCCAAGAATAGTGAGGCGTGCATTAAGTTCAACAACAGCTCTTTTACCGACTCCCACTCCGTGATCTAACGGGTTGGGATCAAACGGAGCAACATCTTGCTTGCTTAACATATGCATATCTCCAAAATGTCCCAAACTATGTGGATACAATCGTGAAGTAAGACAAGCAAATCTTCAAGTATCAGATGCGTAATGTCAATATCCTTCTATCTACATCGCCCTTGTGTATAGTCGAGAATCGCGATCTTTGGAGGTTTGAATCCAGTGCAAAGACAGATATCTTATCTTTAGCAAGACTCTCCGCTGAGATTGGGTAGCTAGAGAGAGGTGCGGGTAAATGTAGTTGCCAGTCAAGATGTGCCATTGGAAGTGAATGATACACTATTTTGTTAATGGAGACTTGATATGCAACAAGAATACCATTTGATCCCTGAGCACTCGGAAGTTGCTCAACTTTAGTAAGAGATTAGTTTGATAGCTTATATAGAATGTCAATCATTGCATGATATTTGAATATTTGCATTATTGGTAAATAGCAAATGTTCTGCCAAGTTTCTTTACAAACCGTACTCCACTATCACCTTCCTACAAAATACTTATCAAAATGTGCCAATTAAAGATATCTATGTATCAACGGATATTTTCCTTCCTCCATTCTGAGACTTGGTCATCTATTTTCTGCTCGCAGTTACAGGATTACATGTCCACGATCGGCGGTCGGTATTCGATGGTCCATGATCGGTCGTCGGAATAAAATCAGTCGGCCCACGGCAAAATCTAAAACGGTGCCAACGTTTGAAAATCTGAGAGACGCATTTCTATTAAATATTTAGCCGCCTCCCTTACGACTGCTCATCTCAGCCAGGCAACCACGTGATACCCATTGCTAGGGGGCGCTACTTCATATCGATCTTGGGTACTCCCATCCCTGTCGGTTCTCAATGAAGGTTCGCAGAAAGCGAAGAACATATTATATTCCCCGTATCCTATTAAATAACATAAAATAATACACTGACGATGTAAAATGAGACATGCGCAGCTCCAGCTGGGTGATAGGATATTCTCATAAACTAATTAAACCTCTCTGCACGGGACCGAACACGGGGAAAATGAAGATAGATGCGGGTTGCAACGAGAGGAAATCCCATGTCGAGCTGGAAGGAAAACATTGCTCAAGCTCTGGGCCATGTGAAAAAATACTGGGCCTTTTGCCGGACGTGTGCCAATGCTACCCACATACAGGTAGCGTGGAATAGACAGTGTAATTACCGCACACAAAAGCAACACGGATGTTAATTAATCGCTTGATTAGCATAACATTAATTTGATGTTTCAGGTTGAAAGAACTTAGACCACAGCCCCAAGAGAATTTGTTCTTTTCGATATTTGTGTTTGCTTAATTGATTTAAAGAGGACTCGACATCATCTAAGGAGAACGTTTAGCGTCAACAGTCATTCATTATGGGAATACAAAGATTGAAAGTTGAGATTGAAGCTCTAGGCTATTAGAACAAAGCATATCGAAGCGCGTTACATGATGTTGTATAGTAGTATACCAACATATCGGTAAATACATATTTGATATATATTTATGGACCTAATGCATTTGTGCATACTATTATATAGGCATTTATTTAGGCTGATGAAATATTTCCACTACTGAAGGTGATATTACCTCTGCTGCTACTGTCTTCTAATTCAACCACGACCACCACCACCACCACCACTACTACTACTACTACTACTACTACTACTACTACTACTACTATTACTACTACTACTACTACTACTACTACACTACTACTCTTCAATACATTACAAAATTAAAAGTAAATCCTTCAAATCCCGCTTACAACTTTGTGTTTCATCCAGCGTATTCCACTCTGTATATACACAGACCTTCAGCTATCGCAGGAACGTATTGCTCCTGCGAATATCCATATTTCCAATATTAATACTAACAAACATATACATTCTTCACCATGGCAGATAGTAAAACCAACTGTTAATCTAGATTTAACTAAATTTGAAAAATCAACAACAAACCAACTCGTATATCAGTAGTACTTTGCTGAATTAAAATCTTTATATCAAAATCACCTTATTATTTATACTGATGGTTCAAAGGATGGGGTCAGTGTAACAGCTGACGCTATCGTTAATAATCAAGCTCTTACTTGTCGTCTCCCGGATGATAGTTCCATATTCACAGCTGAAGCTAAGGCAATTGAAATTGCTTTAGAAGCCATTAGATGATTCAAAGCTGAACCTTATATCATATTTTCTGATTCTTTGTCATATCGTCAGGCAATTAAAAATTACTGTGATAGCCTGTGCAATGATTTAACTGATGCCGCATCCAAGGCTGCACATAATTCTTTTATAACATCAATGTCCATTCCATATAGTGATTCCAAAAATAACATCAACTCGTATATTAAATCACTACGCCAAACCAAATGGGATCAAATTGCATCATGTTCAGCCCATGATAGGTTTCACACCCTTGTCAAGTGTATATTGTCGTTAGGAGGAAATCGTCCTGCGAGGATGCCGCATAGGCCATACATTTAATACACATTCTTATATGTTTCTAGGGAAGGATAGACCTCGGTGCGTTGGGTATGATGAGGACCTTACGGTCAGGCATATATTGCCTGACTGTGTGGCGAGTTCTATTATTCGCCTAACCTCAAGCATTTATTTCCCCAGGTTAATGGGCACTTTATTTTGTCCTTTTTAACGGAAATTCAACTTTAGTTACACATTGTCTTGTCATTGTCGTCTATTTATCTGTTATACATTGTGGCATGGTTTTTCGTCCTTGTTTTATTTTCTCGAATCTTTAAATTGGTAATTGTATTAAGTAAGATTGTAGTCATGGGCGAGATATTCCCGCTGCGACGTATAGCATTAATTCAATCAGTCAATCAAGAACTACTACCGGTACTACTATCAATCAATCAATCAAAAACTACTACTAAATGTTATTACTGTTAACTCAATTGTCGTGTGAATAATCTGCCTGGTCACGATCGAAGTGCATTCCCGGTTGTATTCATGATATGGCTGATTATTAAAACCTGGATATATTGGAATGGGTAAAAATGGTCTTATTTTTGCAATACTTAACAAGTATACCTGTGTCCAAGGCATAATTTCTAGTTGTTGATGTTTCTAATCATACAGTTCGTCATAACATGGTGAAATAATGCTCTGTTATTTTCATCGTCATCGAAATTAAAAACCAACCATTCTACTAACAATAATTAATTATTTTGTAGAGAAACAATGCAGAAATTAATGTTTCCAATTTTCAAGAGAAATCAGCAGCCGGTTGAACAATACATCGTCCTCGTTATGCTTATCTCGTTTTCAGCGTAGTACTTAAAGGCACAATAGCACAGTTGATTGACCTGCATAATGGACAAAGAAAGTTCGATCTGAGATTAATAATGCTTGATTTATCCACCCAAAAGTTGTTATTTACTCATGTACCTATCCCCCAGCACTCAATAGTATTAACACAAATCATATTTTATTTTAAAAAAGGGGACGTTTTGCTGTTTATCTTGTCCGTGATGTATTACTATTCTAAGAAGGAATACGACCAGGTATGATAGTTATCTGCCCATTTACTGATGTTTAAAGAAGCGGGTTGTCTATCGGAGGGTTGGAGATGAGATTTGTGAACCACACAGCGGTGGAAAGCTTTTTGAAAGTACAAACATGATTGTATGCATGTCAAGTGAATGTACTTTGCAGTTATAGCTAAGAACTAGTTTAAAACGAGCATAAATATCTGTGATAGTATGCCTTTAATGTGATAAGCTATTATATACGTATATTCTATTGATTAATTAGCATAAAAGGACACTTTAATTTCGTTTCCAATGAGCTTAAATCATAATATACCGCAACAAAATAATAAGTAAGGGTCACTAGATAGGCAATCGTTATCTGATGCGGACGCTGTATAGTGTTTACCATTTATTGGAACTTAGCTTAAGCAATCTGAAGCCAGTCTTCTTCCAATGCGTCTTCAAGTACCCGGAGCATGTACATGTTTCGAAATTCTGCGTCGTGAACATCATATAAAGCTTGATATGTATGTCCAAAGGGGAGACTGGTCCTTAATCGAGTATATAAATGGAAGCTGTCGGTGTTATGATGAATAGCTAAAGTAAAGATGTATCATGGTAACCCTCTATATCAGTATCCTAATCTTACCGTAGTCTGCTAAATTGGTTTTAGTCGTTTAACCCTCTCCCTGCTGCGGGCAACCGGGGATGCCCTAAAGAGCAGTGTCTGTGCCTAATCCCGTTGGGAGAATGTTAACTATCGAGAGCACGATAACTTATTACACAAAGGATCGTTGTATGTAGTTCCAACTAATAAGAAATGGTAACTGTATCAAAGACGATCTATTGGAATCTTACTGTATGACTGTATGTAGAATATGATATTCAGAATGTAGCTGGTAAATTATATTGCAAAATAGTTTCCTAATATAGCATTTTTTTAAAGAATTTTCTAGATACACTATAGATATGGATTTCCATTCAAGGGGAAAAGAAATGTAATATATACTGTATTATCAAGCACGTTTTTTTTAAATACTTAATTAAACCTGTATATAGGCATACTTGTATAGAAAAACGCTAACATCTCTCGTGAGTCACCAGGAATAAAATTAAGATGTATTGCTACCCACATGCAAACAAGCGATTGCTGAAAAGGATGGTATTGGAGGGGGGAGGGTGGGGAGGAAGGGGAAGGATGGGAGAGACAGCGTCTGCATATGATCAAAGTAGAAAAGAATGGACGAAATGCAGAGCAACAAATTAAAGTCCCAACTCCCACATACGTTTGTTTTTACGTTCTAGTCTGTTTATCAGCCCTAAACTAGCGTAGTTGTATCAAGAATGTTGTATTAAGGACTGTCTTTGACAGAAATACACGAAGCGATTCCGTGTTCAACTGGATACACTAGTTGTTTTTATTTCCGCTTCAGTGGAAATGGAGAGAAAGAACATCGCGTGTCTCAGAGCGTATTGCAAATTTAATTACCAGATACGACTTTCCTCACAAGTTGTTGTTAATAGTTGTTGTTTTTTTTCTTCTTTTTTTTTTCTTGTGCTTGACTGCGGCGGTTTTCTTTTTTGAAAAACCGGAATTTCTCATTTGAAATGGAAAATAGAAAGCAAAGTCCTCGAATACGGCGAACAGTTTCAGCTTTGCATCTAGAATATAATGCAGCACATGCTAATGGTATAAATATTTTTCAAGAAAATATTGAATTTGCAAATATAATGAATTAAGCCTGGCATCCGGTGGGATTACCTCTGGCATCCGGTTCCCGGAAATAACATGGAAACCCCGTTTAGATGATGCATATGAGATTCCCCTCGTCTTGTAATAACATAGAAACATTCAGTTATAGGAGCCTACTGTTTTCGTCAAATGCAATAGATAGTCTAAATAATATAAAATTAATTGCTTTCTGCATATTTCCGATTGGTTATCAGGAAATGTATTTCCTTATGGTTGTTAGTAAAGTATTCGTTACATTAGTCTACATGTTTCGTCAATTGAAGCTTGACACTAATATAGGCTACTTTCGTTCCTTTCTGGTTTGATTTACGTTAGACATCCGCTTGGCAATTGCTTAAAGTATTAGAATTCCTCCATAGTTAGTTTCCATTGAAATGAAACCAAATGGAATGCCATATTACAACGGAAATATTTTAGTTTTATGTGTTGGTACACAGATGATGATGATGACTCACTTGAGGTATAGGCTAATATGATACCTAAAAGGGTGCATAGGTTCTAGGAACCAGTCAGCTAACTTCATGGAACGTTACAAACAGTAAGTTCGCGCATGCGTACAAACTACACACCTCTCGGGAGTTTAATATGATGCAAGACACATAATATGAAGATGGCATGAAATGCCGCGTTTCAATGGGAGTTATTTTACCGATAAATAGTCATGTTCCGATACCAAAAGGAAACAGGATGTTTTCTTGTTTTTGTAACCGTAAATGACCAATTGGATAAACAGTAGTAAAAGCCGGTTTACCCATCAACATTCAAGATACGTGAGATCATAGGTGTATTTGTTGATTGCCTTTGCCTATATAAGCCCACGTTCTCGTACTAGTACTGTAAATCACGAACTTAATGCGAGCATGATATTAATGCGAATAATGCGACCGGTGTATTCTCCCACACAGTGTTGACACCTGTCTTTGACACGCGTATAGTACTCCTTTGGTTTGAGATGAACTGACGGGGGTCGTTTGACATGGAATACTGTTTTACACGCAATAGACCACACGGGATTAAGTAGATTGTATGCAGAGTAGTTTAATAGAGCTGTAGAGGTGTATTCCAACACATGAAGAGCGACCTCACACGATTTAAAATCCTAAATACTAAAGTACACTAGTCTTGTTCACGTTAACTAACGTTAGGCGCGGATGGTAACAGTGGTAGAACGTTTGGACTTCGGATGCCGCTGATAGTTCAAATGCCGCCCCGGATGTTCGCGAAAGTTACCTTTCTCAAGTTTCTGACCCGATATTCATAGGATGCGCTGTCTGTGGAGTAGCAATACAGATATCATATCATCCATGGTCTGTCAGTACCAGCCGGTACTCGCAGGTTTATTGCAAAATTCAACGCTACAGATGTTGTGGGTTTCTTCCTGCCCTAAACTGACAAGTCGTCAAAATTAGTGAAAGATTCTAGAAAACGACTCTAAACCATTTACCAATACAAAAAGAAAAATACAGAATAAATAACGTTAAAATGTTCGATTTCAAAACTTATTGATAATAATAATAATAATAATAATAATATAGCCTTTGAACGTAGTGTAGAGTATATAACACGCTGGAAGGCATGTTCAAAAGCTACATTATTATACAGTTAAATGAATCTGTGAACTCATTTCACCTTTTCAACGCCCTGGGGAGTATACAACCCAAGCTGCCATTTCATGCAATTTAGGTTAACATTCACAATCCCATCTCATCGTACCGGATAAAAGTAATTATCATATCAACGAACAAATCTTAAATACAAAACATGTCCCTTAAACTGAAATTAGACAATGTCAACAGCTCAAAGTACTAATTATATTACTTATAACATATATAACACATTAATTAACAACGTTCAAAGAGACGTAACATCGTAATATTTTTATCGGATACACCTGTGTTCAGATTATTTTTTTAAATGTTAACGTTTTGTTTGACCACAGACAGATAACGTTCTCGACATCAACCATTACAATGGCCACAGGACAATCATTATACGGGTGGACTCAATTTCATTTGCCTACTGCTATGCTTCATCATAAAAATGGTATCTACCTAATTCGTTTTATACACTTATTAAAGGCATACCATCACATATTTAAATGAACGCGTAGCACTATATTTGAGTAATAAATCCAAGCTACATTCATTTGTGTTATCATCAATTTTATATCGCCAAAAAATCCCTTTCGCTGATCCAAATTGTGGGGAATTCGATTTATCAAAAACAACAAAATTAGAGCTACGTTTCCTTTATTCATATAAAATATGGATTTTCTTTTAAATAACTATTGAGTGTTATCGGTAAATAAATATATTTAGGTGGACAAATCAAACGGTCTCAGAAAGAAATTCATTTGTCCATTATATAGGTCGGCCATATGTGTTAGTATGCTTTTAATTCCCAGTTGAATTCTAAATAAATTGTGGTATACTCTCGTGTATTTGTGGTAGTTTACGTACATATTGAAACGTGTTTTTAAAAAAAACCCATCATTCTCTACTTTATTACGCACACAGATTTAGGCTACTAGCTCCGCAATGTTCAACTTGGGGTATAAAGTAAGTGTTTCTTAATGGAAAAGGTGCAAAGTCATGGTGAGATTTACACCACCAGCTCCTCAAAAATAATATTGTTTCAAGATTTATTTCTTTGTACTGTAACCGAGGTGTTTTTTTGTCTCAATCAGCGAAATACATATACGCTCGGCTGGTAATAACTATGCAAGTGATAACGTTCTCTTAGATTCCCTTTCTTGAAGGGAGCACAGGTAGACCGCTCATTGGCATCGCTCCACCTGACGCTCAGAAGCATGCGGCGCATCCGAGTCTGTGTGTGCAGAATTACGCCAAAAAATATCTAAAGTCTGATTACAAAACGTAGCCCTAAGTGAATGTTGCCGAGTGTTGTGTTGATTCCTTGGAGTCGCTATGGAAGCATTTTGGAATGTGTGTCATCGCAGTCATGGCTGACTTTACCGGCGTGTTGATATGATTTCAGAAAATGATCATCTGTCCACTTTCACGCCGTCACGAAAACAGGTAACTTTGGTCGATCAGTGTAGTTTGTGTACCTGGCACGCGCATGCGCATTGCAGATGTACCGCGACAGGTGTTTGCAAATGCTATATATCCTAACCTTGATGTTTTGTTTGTGGGTTTCTCATATTCACAAAACAGTAGATTAATAGTAGATATACAGGTAGCCACATTGATTATGCATCTTATTTATGTTAATGATTGAAATCCTTTTTAAATATTTTAGAAATAGCACATTAATTATAGAATGTCTTCAATAATAATAACAATAATAAAAATAATAATAATTATTATTATTATTAATAATAATAATAATAATAATTAATAATAATAATAATAATAATGTATATTTAATTGTGAATGTATATTGTGCATCATGCATGCACAAAGTCCTTACTTAATATACTATTAATTTAATAATTATTTCCCAGGTCAATAGATCAGTGTGCACTCATTTCACATTCTCAGCACTACGGGGAGTATACACGCCAAGCTGCCATTTCTAGCATGCAAGTTTTACATTGACAATTCTATTTCATCCTACCAAGTACCCATTTACAGCTGGGCGCACTGAAACTGTGGGTATAGTTAAGGACTTTACACGAGTCCTACACGATGGCTAGACTCGAACCCGGAATATCTGGGTTATGAGACAGGGTGTCGTTTCTCGAAGCTCTCTTATCTACTACGAGACCATAATCACTCTCGTGGCGATCTCTAATACATCATTATAATAATAATAATAATAATAATAATAATAATAATAATAATAATCCATTTATAAAGCGCATGACTACATAGTCTGTCTTAAATAATTGCATCTTGAAATTGATTTTGAAACTGTTGGCATATTTGCCACGTGCACTTACGATACGAGAGCGCTATGGTCTCGTAGTGGCTATGAGAGGTTCGAGAAACGATACCCAGATTCGTTGCCTCAAGTGATTCGATCGACGAACAAGTAGGTGGTAAGTGTCAACAGCTTGGTATTGTCATTATCAAGTGATGTTGACATAACTTGTACATTATACTGATTAGTTTGATAGACAGGCATACCCGGTCAGATGAGTTGGCCAACTCTGTAATAATATATCCGCGCTGCTCTGCATATTCCACGAACTTGAATAATTTTCGCGGCTGGGGGTGATAAATATCAGTGCGTTGGCATATTTGCCTCTACTTGCTACAATACATTTTTCAACCAGCCATGATGTTCAATAAAATGCAATTGTGCACGTATTCTATTAAAGCTATTTGCTCGGACAAATTGCACCTTTAAAGGCATACTATCACGGCCTATACGACCTATATAACGGACAAACGAATTTCGATATGAGACTACTTACGCTTGATTTGTCCACCCAAAAGTTGTTATTTACTGATGCACTTATTCCTCAACACTCGATAGTTAACAAAGAATTCATGTTTTATATGAATTACGGTTACGGACCCATTGTTATCTTGTCTTTGATGTATTCAACTGATCTTTATAGGAAAGTAACCGAAAGTTTTCAGTTATCTCCCTTTTCATATGTATAATAGAACCCAGGATGCAGACTGCTAATTATCTTGTCTACCATACAGCGGTAGAAAGATTTTTGGAAGTAAAAACATGACTTCACATGTCAAGTGAATGTAGTTTGCAGTTATACCTATAGGAAATAGTCCAAAACAACCATAACATGTGGTATAATGGTATTGTGCCTTTAATTCGTTACATTAACTGTGAATATTGAACAGGTGTAACATCACTTAATCGTTTGCACTATTGTTATAAAATACGCCTATGTTGTTTGATATACATATATGAGAAACCTCATTAAACCTTAAATTATGCGTCTTAGACCTACATGTTTTCGATTATTTTTTTCTCTCTTTTGTGTTGTTTGTTATTTTTCTTAAGACATCTGATGGAAATTATGTCGGTTACCCTGTTTTATTTCATTTTTAACTAGTGAAAAATACCTTATCAAGTTAAATGCATTGTCATTGCTTGTATGTATACATTGTGATTTCAAGCGTGAACGATAAACACTTTTGAAGCATTATATCACGGATGCAATAGATAAATGAATTTTTATCCGAGTACTTACGTTTGGTTTGTTCACCCAAAAGTTGTTATTTACTGATCGTACTTATTCTCTAAAAATCATATTTTATATGAATAATATGAACATAGCTTTAATATTATCTCATCCTCACACCCACTGAGAGGTCCTGATTACATTAGCACTTCATCAAAACTCGCGCAATAGAACACTGATAACATCTATTTCATTGGATAGATTTTTATGGCGTTTTCATCGGGAAAATGATTTCATTGGTTGGCTGTTTGTGCGAGTTTTCCCCTAGATGTGTGCCAGGAGTAGATGAAGTGCTAACGTAATCAGTACCTCTGAGGTGCGAGGATGTAATTGTCTTGCCTTTGGAACATCTATAACTGCTTGATTGAATTCCCAACGACCACCACACCCCCCACCACCCACCCCTCCACACACACACACACACACACACACACACACACCCACACACAAACACAC
>JAUTBQ010181473.1:0-66094 GCA_032361185.1 Lepetodrilus ovalis | reverse complement strand
TAAACACCCATTTGCTTTTTTAGTTCTTCGGTAATTTTAGCGTCTTTAAGGTAGTACGTCTCATTTAAAATTATCTCACCCTTGCTTGGTCTTCGCAACGAACAAAGAAGCGATAACAAGGTTGTTTTTCCTGCACCATTGTTCCCAATAGTGGAATATATTTTTGACTTCGAAAAAGTAAAATTTGTAATCTCAAGTACAAAATCTTTACCTAATTTTTTCTCTAAGTTTTTAATTGCTATCTTTTCTATGAGCTCCATTCGTAGTTCTCCCAGTAATTATAAGCATACTTTCTTGAATAAAAGGGAATAATAAGTACTACACTAACGACAAGATATTTAAGTGCATCATTCTCTTGATTAAGAATGCCATACCAATTTATCAAAGAAGCAACAATTAAAGTTATACCATATGATAAAGTCGTGCGTATCTTTGTAAAACTTCCGGTATATAGTAAATTCGATGAGTCTTCCATTTTTAAACTTTTTAAAGTTGATATATAAGGGACAGTAACGATTATTAAGACAGACGATAACAGCGAATTTAAAAAAGAAAAATGAATGATATGACTCACAAAAACGGGCATACAAAGTAAGAGAGCGAAGATGAATTTTCCCTTAATATATCGCATTTTTTGATCTGGTAAAGTTAAAATGGAAGCAATTTTCTTTTTGCCCCAGCTCCAGAAGTAGTTGAAATATTCATTATAATTTATGGTAAATACTATAGAACATTTCTTCGTCAATTTTTCTCCTGCTGTAAAATAAAATAATGACAGTCGCTAGGAAATAGAGTGGTACACCAATAAACATCAATTTTAATCTTTTCGTTCTAAAAAGCATTCGCAATTCTTTTTTAATATACAAAGGAATGGCATTTCCTAATGAGTGTACTTGCCCTTTCGTATTTCTTTCTATTAGGAATGTTTTCTCAATTATTTCAAATGTTATTTTTTTTAAAATAGATACGATAAAAATGATCTGTGATGACAAAAGCAACAAGCGGTAAAAAATTAGATCTAACTCTATTGACAGAAAAGAAGTAAATACAAGGATCGAAAATACAATTGCAATAACTATTTCCTTAAATGAAAAAAGTGTTATACTTAATCTCAATGTCCAAGACGAAAGAATCGTTAAAATTAAACAAGACACAATCATAGGATATGAGCTATCAAAATTAAAATCAGATACTTCCAAGATATAAAAAAATGCAATTGTAATAATATAAGCATGTAAAATTTTTCTATCGATGAAAATTGGATATACTAATGAATATATTTGTTTCCTTCTCATATTTGCTAACAAGAAAAATGGTTTAGCGAGTGGTATTCTGGGCTTTCTGCTTAGTGTAAAGAAAAAGAAGAAAAGAAGGAAAATATTTGCTATGTAATCTACTAGAGGCTTTAAATTATCTAGGTGTTCCTTGATATATTCTTCAAATAAAAGACCTAAGAGAAAAAGTATAATCAAGTAGTAAACAACATTTAAGTAAGTAAGAAAATTAAATCTTTTATGCATACCGCCTCTTTTAAACAATTGGATAGTGAAAGTGTTAAACACTTCACGATTCATTATCCATTTTCTCTAAAATAAGTTCATACAAAAAATAACATTCATAATTCCTCTGGTAAAATAAAATTATTTGTATCCATTGAAAATATTTGTGTTGCGTTTTTTTTCACCCATTGAAAGTCATGACTTGCGATAAAAATTATTACACCTTCTGATTTTTTGTATTTCAAATCCTTATTTAGAGCAAGCGACGATTCTTCGTCTAGACCATCAAAAGGTTCATCTAGTAGAAGTAATTCTGGCTTCAATAGTAATGAGATTGCTATTTGCGTTTTCCTAAACATTCCGTTTGAAATTTCTGCAATTAGCTTATTCTTTGCCGCTTCAATGTTATATTTTTTTAATACAATTGTAATTTCATCGAAAATTATTTTTCTTTTAAAAAATTTCAGAAAAAATATAATATTATCATTAATAGAAAGATATGGTATTAGATCATACGAGTGAGAAATAAGTGAAATTTTTTTCTTCTTTGAACTAAGAAGATTATTATTAAGGACTACTTTACCTGATGTAAAATTATAGTAAGCTGCTAAGCAATTTAGGAATGTTGTTTTACCTGATCCATTTTTTCCAACAATCCCAATCATAGAACCTTTATTTACTTCAAAACTTAAATTATTGAAAATATAGTCTTTTTTCTTAGAGTATTTAAACGAGATTTTTTCTAACTTTAAACTCATGCTATTTTCATCATCCTTTTTTTAACAATTTTTTTTATGACTTTTTTTAGATAAAGATGCCGAAATAAGTAAAAAAGTACTGCGCAAAATAGCAAACCTATATCCCCAATTGTATGGTAAGTAAGTGATACAAAAAGTGAAGCAAAAATTAAAAAAAATGTTGAAATATTGACATTCTTTGAGCTAAAGTATTGACCATAACGAAACTGTGTTTCTTTTATTTCAAAAAAATATGTAGACATTATAAACGAAGAAATGTACACTAGTTGATAAAAAAGAATATATCCATAAGCATATTTGTAAATAATTTCAAATTCATAATTATAAATTGATGAAAATAAAATAGACATTGTAAAATTTAAAACAGATAAAATTATCATGTAAATGTTCAATCTATTAGATAGATAGCCATAGAATAGATTATAACAAGTAAATATTCTTCTCAGGATGCTTTTGTCCATTCCTAGTAAATTAAACTGTGTCAACGCAAAAGGAGCAGCAGAAAAAGTGAGATAATACCACATCATGGGAGCATATTTTGTATTCTCATCAAAGTAGTTTAAAGCCCACCAAAAGGAAAAAAAAAGTAAAACAAAACCACCTACCAAATAGAATATCTCTGAACTATAAAATTTATAAAATGAAATTTCCTTTTTTACACTATAATTAATTTTTTTATCAATCCATTTGTTATATTTCACACCTTTAATGTTTGGAACTTGTCTAAAATAAGTATAAATAAATATCAGCATTAAACATGTAAAATAAATTATTAACACCTGATTAAAACTTGCATCAAAAAAATACAATACCACTAAGCCAGTTAGGGCATATAGTTTTGCAGTTGGTAAATGGCTTACTAAGCCATAAGTTAGTACAAATAAAAAACAAATAATCAAACCTTCAAATAAAGCATAAACATAAGAAGCAATAATTAAGCAAATAAAAAAAGGTGAAAACAACAATGGATAAACTACTGATTTGATGTAAAAAATTAAATTAGAATCGAATTGAGAGAAAAATGATTTTTCATACGAAATAGTTTTAATAATACGGAAATGTGATAATATTATAGATAAGAAAAAAATATATAATAACTCGCTTGCACTAATCTGAACATTATCTGGTGCGTTAAAAGTTAGAAACATAAGTGAAACAAAATAGAACAATCCCTTTAAAAAAAAGAATACAAGCAGATAAGTTGACTTTTGTAAATCATATTGAAACTTTTTGATTCTAAGATTTAAATATGTTATCATTTTAAAAGAGTTCCTTAAATAAACGACTTGCGAAGTATTTAAACTTCGCAAGTCTTGCTTATCAAGCTACCAACTACAAGCAATATAACCAATGGCACAAAGAGCTCCGAATCCAAAAAGACCTACCTGTGTAAATGCCATTGCAGCAGCTCCCCAACCACCACAACCTGTTGCCTGCATCCCACCATTCAATTCTTGCATTTCATTTAATGTGATTTCTTTCATTAGAAATCCTCCTTACTTTAAGTTATTGTTTGCGTCATCTTATTGATGACTCTTACTCGCGAGAGGCGGTGCACTCGTCTCTCGTTTTCTTTAAAATAAGTCCTTCGTCCAATCGTAGGAGCGTATTTAGCCCTTGGCTAATTTCGTTTTAGAAAATACCGGGTTTCTGTAAAATTGCAGAAATATCCGCTCTTCTTAATTTACGAACTTTTTCTCCTCGCTTCTATCCATTTCTGCTTGTCCTATTTTAAAAAAATATTATTTCATATTCAAAATTAAAAAACTCTGTATCAGTACAATAAAAAGCGTTAGTAAACCCCAAATAAGAAGCGACGTAACAAGCGCTTTTTTCATTTTTACTTCGCTTAAATACTGAACGCCAAAAATGAGTATCGTCAGATACAGTATTTCATACGGATTTATATTCATAAACAAACTATAAAGGGGCATTAGGGTATTTTCTTTCTCAAAAAAGAAGGCTAAAGAAAAAGTTCCCGCTTGTAGATTTGCTTCAGTAATGCTTTCATGCTCAAGTGTATAAAGCCGAATAACTTGAACAATGGAAGAAAGCACGAAGGAAGCACTGGTCAAAAGGTTGAGTTTAAAAATGTTTTTATAGCTCACATCATAATCAGCAAAAATTAAAATCATATGGATAAAAAAAGCGCTAAACGTTGTTTTTAGAAGAAAAATTACTGGAACAATGAGATAATTCATCCATTGGAAGTCTTTTTGACTGTTAAAAATCGTTTCGACTTGCTCAGTGGACATCTGATTTCCAAGTAAATTGTCAAAAACTTCTAAATTAAACATTCTTAGATTTGTAAGATAGACAATAATGAGCATCATCAAACACAAAACAAGATAGAGTTGCCAGTTCTTAATCTTAAATAAGTGTTGCATAAGAAGCATTGCTCTTTCCTCCCATTTGAAAATTGTACAAGCTTGTATAATAAGCATCCTTTTCTAATAAACTCTCATGATTTCCTTCTTCAATTATTTTTCCTTCTCTCATCACATAAATTCGGGTTGCGTCTCGTATCGTGCTTAGGCGGTGTGTAATAAGGATATATGATATTTGTAACTTTGATATGATTCTTCGTATATTTGCTTCACTTTCCATATCCAAAGCAGAAACGGCTTCATCTAAAATAAGAAGTTCGGGTTTAGAAAATAGTGCTCTCGCTAGAGCAAGTATTTGTTTTTGACCACCAGAGAGGTTTATACCTTCTTCACCAACTAAGGTCAGAATGCCATTCGGAAACTTATTTATAAAATCGGATAGTCCATTCGCTTCAAGAAATTGTTGAACATTTTCAGGTGACATATTTTCTTCACCAAGCGTGATGTTCTCAAAAACTGTTCCGTTGAAAATTTTAAGTTCTTGGGGAACAATCGCAATTCGGGAACGGAGTTCATGCAAGTCATAGTCTGACATTAATTTTTTGTTCCATAATATCTGCCCGCTTTCAGGAAAATAAAATTGTTGAATAAGATGCCCGATAGTTGTTTTGCCAGAGCCACTTTCGCCCACCAAGGCAATTTGTTCTCCCTTGCTAATTTTTAAGGAAATGTTATATAAAATTTGTTTTCTTCCATTATAGCGAAAATCTATATTTCTCAATTCAAGTGTTTGAAAAGCTTCTACTTTTTTATCTGTTTCTTTAGCCACATCTTCTGGCATCAAAGTCATAAATTCAAAAAGTCGATCGAAGGAAACAAAAGCCTGTTGAATCGATAAATTAATCGAAGCAATACGTGCTACAGCTGGAACAAGGGCTCCTAAAATGGAAAAGATGGCGAGCAATTCACCTGTACTTAGTTTTCCATGAATGACCATACTTGCACCAAAACCCAAAATACCTATCATCAAAACACCTGAAACCAATTCAGAAATAAGTCCGACTTTTATATCCAATTTTCCTAAATAAAAGATAGAATTTTGTAGTCTCTCAAAGAAAAGTTGATTGATCTTCTGGAAAAGTCCTTCTTTATTTTTTGATTTGATGACATCAATTCCGGTGATGTGATCCACATAATTTGATTCAACCAAAGCATAATCTTTCATTACCTCACGATGCGCATCTTTGATGGGAGTTAAATAGCGCCAAACAATTAAAATATAAATTGGAATTAAAATAAGTGAAATAAGCCCTAATACTTCATCCATAATGACCACATACAGCAAGGATACAACGAGCATTAAAACATCAACTGCCGCTACATTTACAATTTGCAAAACCGATTGTTGAATTTTTACGGAGTCATTCATTCGGGCAATAAATTCTCCTGTCTTTCTCGTATCAAAAAAAGATTTCTTTAAACGTAAAAGAATGGCATAAAAAGAGTCAATCAACTGATTATTTAGATTCTTTGCCATTTTAATCATAAAGGACTGGCGTAGGAAATTAAAGGCAAGTCGTGAAACGAGAATTAAAAGGATTAAGCTCGTACTCAAAATAAGTTTCTCTGTATTTTTATTGGGAATAAAGTCATCAATAATTTTTTGGACATAAATGGATGTTGCAATTCCTAAAACAGAATAAATCAGACCTAAAAAGATACCCTGATAAATTCGTTGTGCCTCAGGTTTTAAGAGCTTCAAAAGCCATTCTTTTTTATCGGGAATCGTTGATTCATTTTGGGAAAAATCTTCTTTTGCTTCTAGGAGTAAAACCGCTCTGCTCTTCCAAATTTTTTCAAAATCGCTATAAGAGAATTTCTTTATTTGTCCATCCGCAGGATCCATGATCTCCAAAGTATCCTCCGATGCACTATACACGACCATGTAATGCTCTAAGTGCTCCTCAATGAGAACATGAGCGATAGCAGGCAAAGGAACTTCTTTAAATTGTCCCGCATGTTCGCCTTTAACACCGCTCGCTTTAAAGCCAAGTTCTTCGGCCGCTTTTAGCAAGCCTAGCATGGATGTACCTTGCTTATCCGTACCACAAATTTCACGAATATTAGAAATAAGAGCTCGCCCCTTATGATAACGAATCACCGATGCTAAGCAAGCTGCCCCACAATCTGTAATATCATGTTGCTTAACTTGAATTTGCTTTTTTTCTTTAAACTTCAAAGCTCCTCCAAGTTATGCAATAATTTTTTAAACAGTATTTGGTATTTGGTATTTGGTATTTGGTATTTGGTATTTGGTATTTGGTATTTGGTATTTGGTATTTGGTATTTGGTATAATTTCATTTTTCCACCAATCTAAGTCCTTGAACTTACCAAAGTTGGAAAAATTACAGGCGATTTGTCAAGAAAAAAGTTATTATCTTATTTTAAGAGAAAATTTAATTATTCTAATTTTTAACGAAAAATAGAAGCGAGAAAAAATGATTCTATAGTTCAAAAGTAATAATACCTTTTAAGTTAATATTCTGGTGTGATATAATAATTATTGTTTTATTTTCTGATTTTAGCTTCTCTATTAGCTTCAAGAAGTCTTTTCGTGATAAAGCATCTAAGGCATTTAGCGGTTCATCAAAAATAATAACTTGGTTCAGGTCATATAAGCCTCGTGCTAATAAAAGTTTTTGCATCTGCCCACCAGAAATATTTGAAGAGTTTTTATTAAGCACCTTATCAAAAAGAACTTGGTTTGTATTTAAACTTGTTAGTTTATTTATTTCTTCCCACTTTTTGGGAACGAATTTGCGTCCTAAAAGAATATTCTCTTTAAACGTCATTTGGTACACTACATTGTGTTGTTCAATTATTGAGAAAATATTTGAATTGTATAATATTTTAGACGTTACATATTCACCATTTAAGATAAACTCTCCTGAATCTGCTTTTAAATATCCCATAAGTAATTTACATAATGTACTTTTCCCAACACCATTTTTTCCTTTAATTAGGTATATATTGTTTGTTCTAAGCTCAAATGACAAATTTGAAAAGATCTTTTTTCCAAGCGGATATGAAAAATTTATATCTTTAATAATTAAGGACTTAAAAGGAAGTCTCACATCTTCATTTTTCTCAAGATCTTTGGAACAAAAATAAAATTTGTTTTTATTCCAAGAATCTACACCTACTGAGAATTTATGTCGTACTCCTGAAAGTTGTCCAAATGAGGTCATCGAAATAGAAATTAGCCCCCATGAAACAACAATTTCAGCCCAATCAAAATAATTATAATAGACACCTATCATTGTAACAAAAAGTAAGAACATCGGCAAAAATTGTGAAATTATTTTATGTGTAAGTTGATATTTAAGGAATGTTTTCTCCTTTGATTTCATTGTTTCAATATGTTTTTCAAAAGAAGACTTGATGCGCAAATACTCTTGAGTGAATAATTTGTAAGTAAATACTAAGTGAATATTGGAAATAAATTCAGAAAAAATACTTAAATAGTTCGTTCGACTTTTTTTTTGCAATTTATGTACAAGCTTTATTCTTTCGCGCCAAAAAGAAAAGTTAATGACATACAAGAATGAGAAGAAAAGAATAAGAACTGTTAATTCCCACTTAACAAATAAGATTATTATTAGGGAAATAATTATTCTAATTACTTGCACAAAAATCTGAATAAGTTCAGCAGGAGATATACTTAACAAATCAGTAAAGTCTTGATCAATATTATGTGCTATTTTGGAACCATCTAAATCGGTAAGTTTGTTATAATTATATCGTTGCAAATAATGCTTTGTGACTTTATTTAAAAGAGACTTTTGTAGATTTAGAGAATATTTCTCTTGATAAAAATGAGATTGAAATTCAATTAGCACTGTAATTATTAAAACGAGAAACCAGAAAAAGAAAAGATAAATCAGATTAATTAATGAAAATGTTTCCTTCATTTGTTTTAGAACTGAATACATGAACAACGGCAGGGATAGAGTCAAACCACTTATCATTAATACTTTAAATATTTCTGATAATTTATATCGATGAATTTTATTAAGCGACAATGAAATTTTAATAATTTTTTTTAATTCAAGAGACATTCGAATTCTCCAAGAAATCAATGTAATAATTGCGATTAAAATGGATGAAAATTAGAATTAAAATGGATAATTCTTTTATTACATATAGATACTGGAGTAGAAAACAAAATAAAAAAAATTCTATTTCTGGTAATAGAATCCATTTTCTTTTATTTCTTTGATGTATAAAGTAAAAAAGTATCGTACCCACCAGAACAGAGACATAATCATGAGTAGCAATTTCGGCTATAATAATACTTACAACGCCACGAAAAATATACTCCTCTATTATTACCTCCGCCATTGATGATGCACGTTTATTATCTGAAAAAAGGAAGAATTTTAAATATTTAAAAATTTGAATACGAATGTTTTGAACATCTTCCATAGAAGCTGAGTTAAATAGATTAATCAGGTAAAACATAGGAATCACATATAAACACATCAGAAAATCATGAATTGCAAAATTGTAATTGGAATAAACAATTCCCACCAAGACTAAAAAAACGGTTGATATTCTTAAAATAATACGTTCTTTAGAAAATATGAATAAAGCGACTAAAGTTATTAAGATAAACGCCATTTTTGAATTTTCTTAGTTAATATTACTGGTAAAAGTGAAAGGCTAATCATAAAGAGAAACGCTAATACATAAATAAAATATGCATCCACATTGTATCCAACATCTGTAACTGGTTCAAAAATATTAAACCATGAAAAATTATTCAGTCGGAGAAATTCCTTAATCTTTCCATTTAAAAAAATATAGGAAACGAATATCAAGGTAAAGGAGCCCAATGATTGTGATTCAAAGCCAATACTAAGAATTAGAATGAGTATATTTATGTTACAAATGACCAATAAAAGATATAGGACATAGCTCGTCGTCAACGATGTTGTTACGAATGAAAATAAAATAAGTAAAAGTGAATAGAAAAAAAATTGAAGCATCATTACTAAAGCAAAACGATTTAAGATTATTTTCAAATACGAGATTTTTCTCAGTAAAATTAATTCGAGCATATCTGATTTCTGATCAATGTAAAAGATTTCATAAATACCTGATGAGAAAACAATGGGCAAAATAATTGTCATGTATAATTTAATCAAAGGGCTTATATCACCAAGTAGTTTTTCTCCACTTATAAGTATAAAGGCGAAAGTCAGGAAGGTCGTTAAAAAAAAGAAGTTCAGCATTCTTTTATCTAAAAGTTCTAAATGCAGTGCCGATATGTAGCGATTGAATTTCCTCAATATAGTGGATACAAACGACTTTTTTGCCTGATAAACAAAGTTCGTTTCAAAAAAAGATTGATACGTTAAACGAATAAGGACAATTGAAATAATGAAGAAAAGTAGTAATGCATAGTTGCCGATGTATAAACTAAGCACAAGAAAAATATAATAACATATTATTGCAAATAAAAGATTTGTAATTTTTCTAAAAAAATAAATTGAGATAATTGCTATCATATATTCTTTCAGAAAAATTAACTCGCTCACGATAGAAAAATTCCATTTAATACTAAAATCGAAATAAATCTGTTGAATAAAAGCTGTAACAAGAAATATAAACTTACTTATTACGCAAAACAGAAAGAAAATAAGGAGTAATTGTATCAGTAATGAGGAAAAACGTATGTCGTAAAAATATCGTCGTTCTTCATAGCTCATCTCAACGAGATAGTTAAAAAAGAGAACCAAAAGCGTAGGAAAATACAAGAACGAATAAAAAAAAAGGTAGTTCGATAAAATCGACTGTGTATTCGATATAATTCGATATCCAACAACAGCTGGATCCGAAAAAAACCAAGGAAGTCCAAGGTATAAAAGTATGACCAGTAACATATTCTTATTGAAGATTTTATTAAACTCAAATAAGATCATAATTTTTTACAAATAGTTGATATAAAAGTTCGTTATCAATAGGATCTATCTGATGCCCTTTTGTCGCTAATGTGGCTTTATATTGTTGCCCTAAGTCTTCTAATTTTATTAAATTTTTATTTTCTAATTGAACATCTTTTAGAGGTTTATCCCAAAATTCAAAAACAGGCATATGTGCTAAATTCTGCTTGAAATCTTCTTTGCTTCCTTTAAAAACTAAAGATCCCTTCTCTAGGAGCATTATTTGCTTACAGATGTCAAACATTTCACTCACAATATGACCGATATAAAAAATTATTTTGCTTCGTGATAATTGCAATAGTTGCATATGAAAGCGATGTCTTTCTTCAACATCTAAGTTATTGCAAGGTTCGTCAAGTAAAAGTATTTTGGGTTCATGTATCATTGCTTGAATAATCGAAACACGTTGTTTTATTCCACCCGAAAGGTTTCGAATTAGTTTATTCCGTACCGTTTGTAAATTAAATATTGATAAATATTTTTCTATTTGTTCCGAATAATTGCTTTCCCATTTCGACAAATGAAGCATATAGGAACAGAAATTATAAACTGTCAATTCTTCGAAAAGCTTCGGACTTTGTGGTAAATATCCAAGCTTAGATCTCCAAAAATTTTTATGAACATTCACTGCTTCTTTATTAAACTTAAATTCCGATTCTGATTTTATTAATCCTGAAATGGCTCTTATAAATGTACTTTTACCTGCAGCATTTTTACCCATCAATCCATAAATACCATTCGAAAAGTATAATTTGCTTAAACTTAGTACTTTAGAACTTCCATAGTATTTTTCTAGGCTTATAATTTCAAAATTATTCATAAGACAGCTGCGCTATTTTTTTTTCAATTTGTGATGATAGAAGATTGATTTGATTATTAAAAAGACCAAACTCAAAGTTGGAAGACATTTCTTTTGCTATTTTGAGCCGTTTTTTTGCCACGTTTAGAACGCCTAAAGCAATATTTTCTATTTCACTCTTATATCTTTGAATATTTTCAATTCTAAAACCGTTAATTTCAGTAAGCATGAGTTTAATAAAAATTGATAAGTCCAAGCGATGGATATCCGTTTTTAAATCAATAATATCATCATAGATTTGATGAGCAATATGATAATTCATAACACTATTTGTTACATTTTCATCAACCGAAACCCGAGTCTTTTTACAATGTATTAAATAACTGGATAGTAAGGGTAAGATTTTGTTACTAAAATGTTCTGATATACTACCATCAGTGTAATTTGCAAAAGATATGTGTTTCACTTCTTTTTCCCAATGTAAGGAAGCGTAATACAGGGTTTCATTTTTATAAACACGGTGTGGAATAATATAATTCATTGATAGTTTACTCATAATTTCACTATACTTGCAACGGCAAAGCAAAAAATGATCTCTTTGTTTTTTATTTTTATCCTTATCCTCACTAAGATCATCTAAAACTTTGTCCTCTGCAAAGATAAATGCTCCATAAACTGCGTGCCAAACACACAAAAATCTATCCTTCTTTAAAAAGTTAAGAGGAAAATTAATGATCCAGTTTTTAGCTATTGAATGACTATCAAAAGCGTTTTCGAAAACTGGTTCTACGAGGAAATCCTGTAAATCTCTACTGAGTGTTTGAAAGTTCTCTTTCATGAAACTCTTCGCATTAATAAAATAATTGGCAACAGGTGTATTTAGCTTTTAGAAAAAATATTCGTTACGTGAAGTCAACTCCACATCTATCTAACCGTTCACAACCAGATGCATAATCAATAGCGCAGTCATCTATTTTTGGTTTAGCTTTAAGGTATTCTTTATACTCTTCGTCATTTACTATTTTGAAATCATACTTTTTTGAACTTTCCATTTTCTACCTCTTTCCTTGTTTAGAATGAATAACCTGTTACCAATTATTTTAAAGTGAATATTTTAATTTAAAAAGACGTATTTAACACCTTTACTATATCCTAAGACGATATAATCTCTATTTTTTTCATCCTTTCCCAATGACATCCAGGCTTGGCCCTTTTCATCTAAGTTTTTAAAAAATAGTAGCTCACCATTTATACCATTATTAATATACAAATTCATATAGTCATCTAACGATATAAGATCCAAAGTTCCATCCGAATTGTAATCAAAACAAAGTGATGGCATTTGAATTTCTTCTTCTCCTTCAAATTCCCACAATACTTCAAGTGTTTTGCCATTAATTGCATA
Organism: Lepetodrilus ovalis; assembly: GCA_032361185.1. Taxonomy (NCBI): domain Eukaryota; kingdom Metazoa; phylum Mollusca; class Gastropoda; order Lepetellida; family Lepetodrilidae; genus Lepetodrilus; species Lepetodrilus ovalis. Next base: position 53,300 of record JAUTBQ010181473.1, on the reverse strand, counting down.
AATATTTTTATCTACACTCCCACCAAGGATATCTGCAAATCCGTCCTTGTTAATATCAACAAAAACAGCACTTGGTATTAGACCTGCATTATTTCCATCACCTTTAAATCGGTCCACTGAGTTCATTATTTCGCCCGTTAAAAAATTAACCCGATATAAACTTCCACCCAATGTTACAATAATAAGAGCATTATTTTCTTTGTGAAATGCACTAACACTGTCAGGGAAATATCCCAAGGTAATACCAAGATATTTTGCTGCGACTAATTTCAAGGGGAATGCCCATTTAATCGTTTTTGTTGAAATATTGATTACCTGTACAGAGCTTTTTTCTGCATCTTTATCAGTATCGCAATACACAAACAGATTATCTACGAATAAATACTTGTGAATCATCTTATCATTTGACAAGATGGTTTCAATTGCTACGAAATCTGAAGATGTTCGCACTACATTGCCATTACGATATATGACAAGCCAATCCGTGCTCTTAGGAATAGCTACTATTGAATACACCAGTGAACCGACATCATGCGATAACATTTTATGATTTTGTATCTGATACTCTAATATTCGAGGATGTTCAAAGTCAGAAAAAAAGACCTTCTCATTATCTTTTTTAAAAATCATATAAATATCAGAATTTTTTGTTTTATAAAACTGCTTATTTACTGCTGAGTCTTCCAAAATAAACACATTAAATTCTAAACCTTCTCCATAAACAAGGGTCTTGGTTTTACCAGAATCACGTATGAGAGTAACGTCAACACGTGATTCATCTGCAAGACCTTTAATTATCTTGTTCGAAATGCTTATATCTTGAAGTAGGACGTAAAAAAATAGAGTGAAAATCATTATCATTCTCCCAGTTTATTTTGCGATTTTTTCTTTTTCTTCTTGTGTTAGCTCATTTACAAGCCACATCGCTAGCTCAACTTGATGTCTAAACTCGCTACAGTAATTATTATCAGGTTTAATCATCGATCCATTTGTATTCATACTTTCGTGGATGCATCCGCCACCACAATATTTATTCGCAAAACAAGTTTTACATTTTGAATGCGATGCAACTGTATTTTTAATGTATCTACTTTGTGAATCGGCAACATTGATATTTGCAAGGTTATCTAACTTCATAGAACTATCGCCAATAAATCGATGACACGGATAAATATCACCTCTTGCAGATAACGACATGTAAGAACGACCTACACCGCAAAAGTATTCTTTTATGCCACGCTTAAGTATCATTTCTACTATTTTTATAAACTGTTTATCAGCTACAATTTTGTTATTTCGAATGTCATAAAGTGTTTGTGATGCTAAAGTATCAATGTCATTCATAATATTTTTTCTACTTTTCCCAGTAACTTGAATCACGTCATTTGAGTGAGGAACAGAGGCAAAAGCCATACCGTAACTTTTGAAACCAATTTCTTTTAATTTATTCCGTATTTTAGTTAAATCCATATTATAATCAGTAATAGTGGCTCTTGCCGTCACACCTTTCCCGTTTCTTGACTGAAGAAATTTTTCCACATTTTCTAAAATCTTATCATAAGAACCTTTTCCGCTTTTGTACGGTCTATTTTTATTTTGCATTTCCTTATCACCATCAAAGCTAATGGTTACAGAGAATCTTTCCTCATTAAGAAATGTTATTATTTCCGATGTCAATAGGGTTCCATTAGTCGTTATAGAAAATCTGACAGTTTTCTTGAAATTCTTTGCTATTTCCTTTGCATAATTAACGATATATTTAATTAGCTTAAAATTAAGTAAAGGTTCTCCACCAAAGAATACGATTCCTAACTCTTTTACGTCATTCGATTCTCTCATAAGCCAGTTTATCGCATCCCTAGCTGTTTCTTGATCCATATAACCAGATTCCCCGTATTCGCCACCATCACCATAACAGTAGATGCAACTCAGATTGCACAGTTGTGCAACATTAAGGGAAATACTAGTAATTGGAACTTTCAGGACCTCTTTTTTATTTATAGGATCAAAACTTTCGTTAGATAATCCCATCTTTTCTATTATTTTTAATGCTTCTGTATCGACACTTTTACCGTATCGGAATTTTTTTAACTCTTTTAACAATTCTTCTGTTATCTCATAGACAGCATGGGAATCTTCGTTATATACAAAACATTTCCCCCTTTTTGTAAAGCTATGATATCGCATACACCAGCTCCAATCTGAATTTTAGAAGCTGAGTAAAACAACTATCAATTTTTTCCCATATCTTTTCAAAACCAGAGTAGCAATAATTCTTAACTTGAATTTGCTTTTTTTCTTTGACTTTGAAGCTCATCCCAGTTATGTGATAATTTTTTAAACAGTATTTGGTATTTGGTATTTGGTATTTGGTATTTGGTATAATTTCATTTTTCCACCAATCTAAGTCCTCGAACCTACCAAAGTTGGGAAAAATACAAGCGATTTGTCAAGAAAAAAGTTATTATCTTATTTTAAAGGAAAATTTAATTATTCTAATTTTTAACGAAAAATAGAATCGAAAAAAAATGATTCTATAGTTCAAAAAGTAATAATACCTTTTAAGTTAATATTCTGGTGTGATATAATAATTAGTCGATACTGAAAAAGCAGTCAGAGTTATGCTACCATGAAATATGACTTGAAAAAATCTAATAAAAATTGAAAATTTTTGCAAGAGGAGAAGGAAAAACTAGCAAAATGAAAGATTATTGATGATAACCATTTCTTTAATAAACTCTCATCCGACTGACCATATTAAAAACTACTGGACACATAGAAGAGTATTTGAAAATTGTATGGCAAGTATAATTTGTATTCACTTTCATCTTTGCCATAATAGCAAACAATACGAACTCCAAAAGAAACGCTTTCTCTGTGCAGATAGGATATATCTAGTTCAGTTTCACCACCAAAATTATCAATTGCAAGTAAATTGGAAAGCGAAAGACCTAAATTAGAGATAAATAAACGGGATGTACGAAAACGAACCCCAACATAATCTTTTCCAAAATAATTTTTACTATAACCGGAAATATCATTTGATGAAAATGCGAACTCTTTTATTTTCTCTTGCTCATTTTTATTAAATCCTTCTGTTCTACGTATATGTTCCAAGTGCAAGAAATAATAACCATTTTCGTAAGCAAGCCCTGTACTGAAAGAAAATTGTTTGCCACTACTATTTATATTTAACAAATGCGAGTAGTACTGTTCATTCTTCTCTTTAAAAATTCCTTCTCCGTATAATCTAAATTTACCTAATTGTTGAGATATATTTATACCCACCGACCACATTTCCATCTTTTCGTAATAAAAATATAAAGCACTATAAAAATTATTGAACTGAAACTCAGTTTGTAAACCAATGTTTGACTCTTTCCATTTATTAGAAGAATTTGACCAGAAAAAAGCACCCATCGAAATATTTTCTGATGTTATCCAATCTAATTGAAAAATAACGGGAGCTTGACGTTCTAATTTTTCAATATGACCGTACAATTTTTCTTTAGGGCTTAGCCTATTGGAAACATTATGAAATACACCAAATCCGAATTCTTTTTCCCTTTTACCCACAGTTAAAAAAACATATTCATCTAACGGTACTTGAATATATAATTGGCGTAAAGTAAACGTAGATTTAGCGGGATCTGAAAAGGAAGTGACATATCTCAAATTTGTTTCGTATTGCGTTTCGCCAAACTCACCACCTCTGTAAGTTAGTTCACCACCTATATTTGAAAAACGATTATTCCACACTGCGTTTGTATTTAATATAAAATTGTTGTTTTGTTCAATATATCCAATTATCGAAAAAAACGAAAAGTCAACCTTATTTTGTGCAGGAAGTAATGGCACAAAATATAATAATAGGATAAAAATATACTTACACATCATTTGATAAACTATCCTCACCACAAATTTTTATTGAGTAGCAATTTCTAAATATCTTTTAGTAAACATTCTATCATCTAATTTTTTAGGAAATTCAAAATCTTTCATTATTACTTCGGCATAAGTTCCTTTTCGCAGAGAATCATACATGATAAGGTGAATGTATTCGACCTTGTTCATATTCTTCCTAATTTCAACTATTTTGAGCTCCTTTATCTTTTGATTCGAAAAAGAATAATATGTTCTCTTAATTGGAAGTAATGTTTTTTGATTGATAAAAGATTCAATTCTGTAATACGAAGTTTCTTTTGAACGTGATTTTAAGGATAGTTTTAATACTTTTGCACTATCTAAGATTACTTCTTCCACTTTTTCCAAATCGTAATAATATCCTAATGAAGCACTTAAAATATCTTCTTCGCTAAAGGTGCTTCCAGAAAAAGCCGCCTTAGCAGATATTTCGGTTGTTCTGTTTATTTTAGCCAGATAAGAGATTATTTTATCTCCAATTCGCAATTGTGCTCTTCGTCTTACGATTGGTGGATTCTTAAAGATCGCTAAATATTTTTTACTCCCTTTTACGTAACACAAAAGTTCATAATATTTATCATACTTGTCATCTTCATATAGTTTTATAGTAAAATTAAATTTTGAGAGTGTAGGAAAGTATGCCTCATCACTTTTTTTCAGAATACTTTTATCGAACTGTGCATACATTTCTATAGGAATTATTGCAAACAATAATACTGTCAATATTTTTGATTTTAATTTAGAATACATTGATTATCCTCTTCACTTAATATCAGATACCGCTTTTCATTTCTCTGATTTCCAATTTAAAATACTTACGTAATGAGTGAAAACTTGCATAAAGTCCACTAACAAATAAAGATAAAACGATCCACAAAAAAATGCTTAATTCAAAAACAAATTTAAGATTTGAACCACCAAGTATTACAACCATTTCTTCAGATACTCGTGCAAAGCTAATATTTCCTAATAACAAACTAACAAAAAGTGCAAATAAAAAACCGCACAATAAACCAACTGAAAAAAGAAACATAGTCTCCCAAAAAACAGTTCTATAAATTTTAAGAAATGGCATACCAAATGTTGAAAGAACAGATATTTCATTTGAGCGTTTTGTAAAGATTAAATAGAAAATATTTTGTATTCCAAAAAATAGAACCACAAATAAAACTATAGAAGTGAGAGTTATTAAAATAATAAAAAATATACGGCTATATTTAAATATTTGTGTAAACTGAATACTATCTTCTTCCCATTGCCAAACTTTAATGTAAAAAAAATGAGCAAATCTCTTTAATTTATTATTTACTAATTTAGTTAGCACTGCTGTATTGTTGGGGTTTTGTAAATATATTTTAAGATGATTTATAAAATTGGTATCAACCATTCCAAGATTTCGAGCACTCACCAAATTTACGAACAATGAGTTTTTGTGAATATATTTATTTCCAATGAAAACCCCTACAATTTCGTAAATGGCTGTGTTGATTGCTCCCTGTTCGGTTTTGAATTCAACGGTAACCTTATCGCCAACAGAAACCAATAATTTTGTCGCCATACTTCTTTCTACAATTACTTGATTCGGTCTGCTTATCGAACTGTTTCCGCCTATCCATTCTACTGATTTATCAAGTTCTGTAAAATAATTGGAAGAATATCCTTTAATTGATGAATTACGTGAATAACCATTGTCAGAAATTACCCTCACGTTATTAAAAGAATATTCTGAAATTATTGTTGAAATCACTTCTTCCGATTCAAGTTCTTCTTTTATTTTTGACAAACTATAATTCTCACTCTGTGCATCCAATTTTATATCGCCGAGAAAATTGCGTGTCGTCTCTTTCATCTGTTTTTGACTTCCATCAAGGAAAGCAAAATTCATAAAAAACATCATAGAAATAATGGCTATGAACAAAACTATTTCTATTGTTTTCTTTTTATTTCGATATAAATTTTTTGTTGCCCATAAAAAGTAAAACATACTCTGCACCTTAAAAATTTTCATCAATTACCACTTGTTGTAATAAAACTCTGCTTTAATTTAACAATTTAACAATAACATCTTCTGTAACCCCCTTTAGAATAGGCTTAATTGATGCTAAAACAACAACTAGCCACAAAATAACAAAAGAAAAAATAAAATATTTGAATGACATAAAAATTGTAAAATGGCTTGAACATAAAAATACTTCTGTAACTCTACTCATTGCCCGCAACTCAATACCATTAATTCCAGCTATCAATAACGTGGAAATAATTGAACCTATAAAAGAACAATACAATAAATAGAAAGTAAACTCACCAAGAAGCAAACAAAGAATCCACCACTCAGATGCACCAAAGGTAAGGTAAACTCCTATCTCTCTGTATCTTTCCAAAAGCATTAAATGTACATTATGATAAATTGAACTAAAGACAATTCCAATTATCAGAATTAACAACACCCACAACACAAATTTATATATCCACCCCATAGTTAGCGGTACATCTTCGGAATTCCACATTTCAATGGTTTTATAATTATCAGGTAAGCTAAATTTCAACATAAATTCATCAATAAAACGATCGGTTGAATAAACAACTTCACTAACCATATCTTTATCTATAGCTTTTATTGAAGTTACAAAAGATAGCGGAACATAAGCAATCATCCTAGAAGCATAAAAATATTGTGTATGCTTGGGTTCAATTATGCCCGAAACCGTTAGCAAATCGTAATCCATATAACCATCAACATTTTTCACATAAGCAATTACAGTATCACCAACCGATACATCTAATCTGCCTGAAGTATTTAAGAAAAAGCAAATTTCCTTTTTTCCGTTTTGTGGCATTCGCCCCTCGGATAATTGTAGGTTTGAGGTTACGGCAAGTTCATTCTCAGCGTTCATACCTATTAAAACTAATGGATATTTTTGCTCGCTTTTATATCCCTCCAATAATGAAAACACTCTTAATCTTTTGGAAAAGTTGATGCCTTCCATTGCGTCTAATTTGTTTTCAAGTTCTTTAATTGAAAAATAATACTCTTTTTTAGCGGGCTTAGTAGCTTTGTAATTATCGTAATTGCTTAAAACAATAGAGCCAGTACCAAGTAGCATTTTTCCCCAGTACTCCTCCATATTGTAAAAAAGTGTGTTAAAAAGAGAAATTAGAAAAAAGATAAGAAAAAACGCACCTGATAGAACAAGCGTTAAACTTTTCCTTTTTTGTCTAAACTTCAAGAAACTTTTGAATGTTATTTTTATATAAGTTAGCATATTATTCTACTGTAAAAGTTCAATTAGTCTCTTATAGCTATCTTTTGTTTTCCTATTCGTGAAATTAATAACTTCAAAAATTGCAATATAAACATCACGCCACCAAACAAAATAAACCCGTTACGCAATAATTTATTAAAAATATCGCTATTCCAATTTGTTACGATAATATTAAATGGCTCAACAATTGTAGATTCAAAATCTATTGCAATGTTTACCGCTTTATATAAAAACAGAGAAAGGAAAGTAAACATAAATAGCAAAAATAAAACTATATATACATTAACTTTTTTTTGTGTTTTTTCAGGATAACTTTGGAAGGGATTAGCGACATTCAATTTGCTAAAATACTTAGATGGAAGATATTGAAAAAAGTAAATTTTAATTCTATTTTGTAAACTAGGTACGCCCAAAGTGTCTGATAAAAACCAATAACCATCCATTTTTAGAAAAGGATTAAAGACGCTAATAAAACCCAAATGAAAGAACAAAAGAAAATCTGCCATAACTTTAGAACCAAAATAGAAATATAAAATGAAAATTGGTAATGTTTCAATTAAGTTCCAATAAAACCCAGCAATAGAGACAACACGTCTTTGATTTCTTGGCAAGTTCCATGTTTCGTGAACATCTGCATAACCAACTAGCATATAGTAATAAATACCCACACCAATACCACCCGTTTTTGAGTTATACCTCTTGGCTGCAACAATATGTCCTACTTCATGTAAAAAAAGTGAAACTCCGCCAAATAGACTTAAAAATAAATAATCATATGCAGAAAAATAAATTAAATCTGTTTTCCAAGTAGTAAAGAAATAGGAATATACAAAAACTGTATCAAATAAAAGAAATAAAGAAATAAAGAAATAAAGAAATAAAGAAATAAAGAAATAAAGAAATAAAGAAATAACAAGAACTAAGAATGGTTTTGAAAATACAAATGAGAAAAATTTAAAAAAATTTGAATATTTTTCTGTATCAATTAGTCTTTTTCGAAACCAAAAATGCTCCATTTTGTTACGATAAAAATCTTCTTCTCTTATCTCTTTTTTTTCTACTCTTGTATTGGTTAATATCCCCTTTTTTAAAAGCATTGAAAAAGTATTTTCTAAATCTTCTCTATCAACTCTATTTTCTTCACTAAACTTTTCAACAATAAATGATTGTTTTTTACCTTCATTTGTAGATATAAAATCAAGTAGTTTTTTAACAATTGCATTTACTTCAATATCGCAAGTTTCAGATACAACACGGTATCTCTTTTCTATACTGCTTGTATCGAAAGAAAAAAATTCGTAATTACTAAGGTAAATAGACGACTCTTTTTCTAATATTTTATTCATTGCTTTTTCCACATTAAGTATTGAAGAAATCACTTGAGGTTATCAAGTTTGCGTAAGATTCTGTCATTAAATCTCTAAGAGTTATGGTGTGATTTTTTTTAAAATAGTCTTCTATTATTCTGAATCCCACAAAATAGCCTAGTCTATCAGGCAACCAATCCGTATCTTTTTTTCCATTGATAGAAAAAAATCTTTTTATATCTTTTTTTGTGGCATTACACAATAATGCTTTTATCTCACGCTTTAAAAACCATTCATTTCTTTTGCACCAATCTAATTCCGATTCAGTAATAAAAAGATGAGATGCCAACGAATGCTGTGGAAAAGTCACTGACGAAAAATACGAAATAAACCCCGTCTCAAATAATTTATCATCAAATGTATTTTTTAACATTCCAATTTGTTTAAGTATTAGATGTGCGTATTGATTTGAAATTATTAAAGGAATGGTATCTTTAATTTCACCAATTCGGATTTTATAATATTTTTGCTTAATATTTTCATTTTTCGATAATTGAGTATCAGAGAAAAATTCTAATGAAATTAGAATGGATGGCGTACCATTACTAATGGTATTTTCGCTAAGGAATAAATACCCACCAATCCATAAATAAATTTGAGGTATTTCGTTCATTTGTAATTTTTCAAAACATTTTTTTATACTATCCTTGCAAATCTTTATAATATTTTCTTGTTCTACTTTATCAATTAAATCAAGGGTATTATTTTTTGGATAATTAGCAACTTTTTTAATAAATTTAATTTTATTTATTGCTTGAATTATATCAATAAAATCCTTTTGAGTTGTTAAATAATTTGATGTTATTAACTCTAATTTCTTATTATCAGGTTTTTTTTCGTTTAGAATCTTTTTTAGATTTTTATACATTGGATGAATTTCTACCTGCGGAGTTCTATTCTTTATATTCTTAAAGTCTAATATTTTTTCTAAAGTTGTGTATTTACTAATAACAACAAGGGCCTTTAGGCAAAATTGGGTGGTAATTATTTTGCTCTTATGTGTGGAACCTAATTCGCTCATTTTAATAAACTCAACCTTATTCCAATAACCTCTACTATTTTGTATAACCAACAAATAGTTTAAACCATTACTGATTGAACGTAGATTTGCAGGATCTAATAATATAAGGGAAAGTAAAGCAAAAGCTGTGTTCAAAGGATCGCTTCCGACATTTCCCCAACCACCATCATAGTTTTGAGAAGTAATTAAATAGTCTCTAGCCTTCTTTAGAGTAGTAGAGTTGGACTTAACTTCTTTGATAATTCTTATTGCAGTATAAGTACCATAATAATTACCCCAATACCATCCACTATTCCAATATCCTTCTTTAGTTTGTTTTTTTTCGAGGTAATTAACACCCTTGTTAATTCTATCTTTTAAATATGAATAATTGTACAGATAAAGACCATATAGTAAATTTGCAACTACTTCACTATCTTTTCCCATTCGAAAATACCACACGCGCCCAATAGCATTTTTAATAATGGTTGCTTCCTTTGATACATCATTCTTATCAATAATCCAAGTTTCAAAAGAACCATCATCGTAACTACATTGAGATAATACTAAATCAATAGAGGAGGATACAGCTTCTTCAGTTCTTTCATATTTACTTTTTACAAGTGCTTGTAATACTTGTCCTAAATCATCTGTATCCGGTGGTAACTCTGACATTTCAGGAAAATATCTCCATCCTCCGTTTACTTTATTTAGTTTGGAGTCTATAAGAAACTCTAGCTCTTGAGTAATAACATCAGTTATACTACTGCAAATAGACTTGGTCTCAAGCAGCGTATCAATTAAAAGAGCACGAAAAAATACAACATCGTAAACTGATTGATTCTCAATCTTGCCAACAAAATCCTCACATTTTTGATGACTCTTTCTATGCTTCATAGCAAGAAGATTCATTTCTCTATTTGTTAAAATATAATCCAAAGCACGTTTTATCGAAAACTGAATAGGATTGTTTGGCTCTGATTTTCTTTTTGATACCATAACATGTTTCTGCTTTTGTTGAAAGCTTCTTTTTGAAAGTAGTTTTACACGAGTATCGTGAAATTTATTTTTTGTTCTTTGATAATCTGATATCGTTTTTTTTATGTTATCTATCCATAAGGTACAGTTCAATCCACAAAATACTGCATTTTTAAGATATCTAATCGAATTCTTCATCTGGTTTTCTACAGCACTAGATAAATATAGTACTTTCCCTACTGTTTCTAAACTAGGTTTATTATCTGATGTAACTTGTTCCTCTAATCCATATTCATAAATAATATTGGTTAATAAATATGAATAGTTATGATTTAAATAATCTTCTTTCCAATCCTCCAAATCGTCATTAAGCTGAGAGATTTATTACGCAAAAAATTGCTATATAGCAAACTTGATGGATTAATTATCTCTTTTGAATCCATCAAATCATCATTGAGTAAAAGATAACGCAAATATAAAGCACCGCTTATAGATAGAGTTCTAAATATTTCGTTTTTAACATTTTTAAATTCCTCTTTAAAAAGATAGGGATAGTAATCATAAAAACGAACTATAACATAATTCTCAACATTAAAAATTCCTTCTTCATGATTAGAAAATAAGTCTCTAGTTAAATTTATAAATTCATTTTTTGTATTAAAAAGTTCTCTTTCAGTTTCGATAATTTCTTTTGATAAATCAACATTCATTTAGAAATACCCTGCTGTTTTCTTGTATTGAATGTTTGTATAATATGTTCTTTCTTAAATCTATCCCATTCCTCAACTTTCATTTTATCAATTTTTTTTAAACGATATTCCATTGATTGAATAATTATATTTTGTTGATTGTTATTGATATATTTAACCATAAATTTATTTTTGGCATTACTTGATAACCAAATATAAACTTTCTTTGGGCTACTAAATAGTTTCATAAAAAAAGATAATTGAGGAACAAGCTCAAATTTATGGCATAATACTTCGCCATAAGAAACATTTACCACTTCTTCTCCTTTATACACAATATCAACATCTATATTATAACTTCCCGTAAGAGTATTTACAGTAATTCTTTCTTTCTCTAAAGGATAAAAACGGAGAGCAAACCACAGTGGCATTAAATCTGTGTATTGATAAAAATAAGAGGGCGTGCTTTCAAAATTCTCTTTAACAACAGATTCTTTTAAGCCGTCGTTTGAACCCCCAATGGATTTGCTCATAAATATTTTTCTCTGAAAATCAATATTTTCGTTACTCTTATAGATGTAATTTGTTTCTATTTCATTTCTATCTCCCTCATATTTATAACTACTCTTCTCTAACATCATAAAATCCCAGTTGAGTTTGTATTTGAAAACATAAGGTAATTCAAGAGTATCCTCAATTTCAACCGTCATAACTTCTATATTGTTTAATGAATTAATGTAAAGGTATTTTAGAATATTTGGTTCAAAGTTTTCTTTATTATTTGAATATTCATAAGCATACATTGTTCCAACATCAATCTTAATTGAATCAAATTTTTCAAAGGGTATTTCTTGTGCAAATAATCCACTTGTTATAAGTATAGAAACAGTTAGTAGTATAATTATTTTTTTCATTTTTTAGTATCTCCTTGTTTGTATCATATAAAAAAAGTATGGTAGAATGAATAAATTGTCATCGTAGTACTAAATGCTAGCTAACACCAAACATTGATTACTATACAACCATCACCAGCAGGTTTAAAATCCAACTTCTCTTCTATATCAAGAATCTCAAAAGAGTCAATGGATTCTATTTCATTGAGTTTTTTGAGTTTATTACCAGTATCTAATTTTCTCAAATTATTTACCGAAATTAATCCGTTTGTTTTGTTTTGTTTTTTCATAATAGTATCTCCTATGTACGATTCTTATTTAAAGAATCGTAAGTTAATAAAAAGTTTATCTATCCATTGCATTTGTAATAATATCGTCTGAATATTCAAAAATTCTTTTTACCTCAATTTTTTCCCTAATTGGAACTGAGATAAAGCTGTCAGAAAGATACGAGTAGCCTACGTATTCATCGTCACTCTCAAAAAAATAAGCGTATTTTGATTTTTTCATTTGATCTTGCCATCTATTAGATTAATAATTCTATTAACTTTATCCAGTGCAAGAACATCGTGAGTCGCGATAACAAAAGTTACACTATAACTTTCATTTAATTTCTGCATAAGCTCTATAATTCCAAGACCCGTTTCAGAGTCAAGATTCGCTGTGGGTTCATCCGCAAGTATAAGCGGAGGTGTTTTTACCAATGCTCGTGCAATAGATACTCGTTGTCTTTGACCACCACTAAGCTCTTCTGGACGATGTTCCAAGTGATCTAGAAGTTCAACCTCCTCAATAACTTTAATTATTTTTTCTCTTCTATTCTTTACATTTTCAATTAATAGAGGAATTTCAACGTTCTCATATAAAGTCAATTCGGGAATAAGGTTATAATCTTGAAAAATAAATCCCAAATTTTGGGCTCTAAATTTTAATCGCTCTTTTTTGTCTAACTTAGAAATATCTTTCCCTTTAAAAAATATCTGACCTTCATCCGGAATATCCAAAGCGCCAAGCATATTTAACAAGGTTGTTTTTCCACTACCTGAAGGTCCCTTGATAGCAACAAATTCACCTTTATCAATTTGTAAATTTACTCCCTTTAAGGCTTCTACTACTTTTTTACCAAGTTGATAGTTCTTTTTAATATTTTTAAACTCTATTAACATTTGTCTTCTCAATACTAATTAAATTGGTCGCTATTTTTAACCAGCTTAGTGGCAGATTTATTTCTCTACTGGCTTGCAAACCGAAGTACAATAATTTTTGAACATCTATATATTTGGTATTTGGTATTTGGTATTTGGTATTTGGTATTTGGTATTTGGTATTTGGTAAAATTTCATTTTTCCACCAACCTAAGTCCTTGAACTTACCAAAGTTGGGAAAATTACAAGCGATTTGTCAAGAAAAAAGTTATTATCTTATTTTAAAGGAAAATTTAATTATTCTAATTTAGAAGAAAAATTTACAACCTCCATTGCGGCAAATAAAAATGATAATTTGAGTATTTCTTCATTTATTTGAATACCATATTTTACAATCCATACTTGCTTGCCGTCATGTAGATCAATACATTTTTAGGATTTTATTTTAAGTGAGAACATGATGTTAACAACAGAAATTGAAAAAAATTACGATGCAAAAAAAATAGAAGACAAGTGGTATACCGAGTGGGTTGAAAAAGGTTATTTTAAAGCAAATGTAAAGTCAAAGAAAAAGCCTTTTGTAATTGTAATCCCGCCTCCTAATATAACCGCAGTTTTGCACATGGGACACGCTTATAATAATACCATACAAGATATTTTAATTCGCTGGAAACGTTTGCAAGGATATGAAGCTTTATATCAACCCGGAACGGATCATGCAGGTATTGCTACTCAAACTGTTGTGGAGCGAAAACTACGAGAAGCAGGAACTTCTCGCAAAGAATTAGGCAGAGAAAAGTTTGTTGAACATGTTTGGAAATGGCGCGAACATTATGGAAATAAAATTATAGATCAGCTTAAGAAGTTAGGTATATCCGCAGAGTGGGAACGGGAACGCTTCACCTTAGATGAGGGTTTATCCGAAGCCGTTCAAGAAGTTTTTATTGACCTCTATAATAAGGGTCTCATTTACAAAGGGAACCGTATTGTTAATTGGGATCCTGTTTCTGGTACGGCAATAGCCGATGATGAAGTAGAACACAAGGATATTGATGGGAAATTATACCACCTTAGATATAATTTTGTAGATTCCAATGAATTCATAACGGTTGCAACAACCCGCCCCGAGACACTTTTTGGCGATACAGGTATTGCAATTTCTCCTGAAGATGAAAGAAAATATAAATACCTAAATCGAAAGGTCATTATTCCTTTTGTTAACCGTGAAGTAAAAATTTTTTCAGATGATCATGTAGACAAAGATTTCGGATCTGGATTTGTTAAAACCACACCAGCACATGATCCGAATGACTTTGAAATGGGAAAACGTCACAATCTCGATCAAATTATTGTTATGGATAAGGAAGCAAAAATTTTATCTGTTTGCCAAAAAATCACTGGCAATAAATATAGCGATGAGCTTCCTATTCCTGATGAATTTATTGGCTTAGATCGCTATGCAGCTCGAAAGCTAATAATCCAAAGGTTGGATGACATGGGGCAATTAGAAGGTATTGATAAACATCCACATTCTGTTGGCCATAGTTATCGCTCCAAAGTTGCCATCGAACCTTACCTAAGTGAACAGTGGTTTGTTAAAATGAAACCCTTGGCTAAAAATGCTTTGAAAGCACTTAAAAGTGGAGAAATAAAATTTTATCCAGAAGGCCGTTACGAAAAAACTTATGAGCACTGGATGAATAATATTCGGGATTGGTGTATTTCTCGACAACTTTGGTGGGGACACCGAATTCCTGCTTGGTACAACGATAAAGGCGAGTTAAAAGTATGTAAATATGACCCTTCTACGGATGAACAAAAGTGGCAACAAGAAAATGATGTTTTGGATACTTGGTTTTCTTCATGGCTTTGGCCTTTTTCGACAATGGGATGGCCCAACAAAACTGATGACCTAAATTATTTTTATCCATCTTCGGTTCTTGTCACCGCCTCCGATATCATTTTTTTCTGGGTTGCACGAATGATTATGGCAGGTTATGAATTCCTAGGGGAAAGACCCTTTCATACGGTTTATTTCAATGGAATTGTTCGCGACTCACAAGGTCGAAAAATGTCGAAATCATTGGGAAATGGAATTGATCCTTTAGAGTTGATTGAACAATATTCTACCGATTCTGTTCGCTATACCGTCGTTCAATTATCGTCGCAGGGTCAAGACATAAAAGTTTCCGAGAATGATTTTGAAATAGGACGAAATTTTTCCAATAAAATTTGGAATTCCTTTCGCTTTTTATCAATGAACTTACCTGAAAAATACCTGTTTACTGACGAAACTTTAGAGAATCTAGATATCGCTGATCAGTGGATTCTGAGCCAATTTCAAAAAACAATTAGCAATGTTACTGAAAACTTAGAGCGTTATCGTTTTCAAACTGCCTTAAGTTCCATCTACTCTTTCTACTGGCATTCCTACTGTGACTGGTATTTAGAGTTGATTAAGCCTCGACTTCACAATTCCAAAAATCAAGAAGATAAAAAAACAGCTCTTGCCGTTGCATCATATATTATGAAAAACGCAATGATACTTTTTCATCCGTTTATGCCTTTTATTAGCGAAGAAATTTGGCACTTTTTTCGTGATGAAAACGATAGTAAATCAATTATGATTTCAAAGTGGTTACAATATGATAAAAAATTTCACTTTCCAGAATCAGAAAAAAAGATTGAATTTATTCGTGATTTAATCGTTAAAATAAGGAATATTCGTGCGGAAATGAACATCCCTGTAAAAAGTAGAATACAGCTAAATGTAAAATCTACAGAAACTACTTCCTACTTGCGTGAAAATAGTTCGTATTTCTCTTTTCTTGCTCGGGTTGATACAATTCAAATTATGGAAAATTTTGTTGACACGCTATCGGCAAAATTTATTCTTTCTCAAATGGAGTTTCAAATTCCGTTAAAGGATGTTATAAATATTGATAAAGAGAAGAAACGTATCTCTTCTGAGCTCGCAAAGAAAGAAGCCATTCTAAAAGGGACCTTAGCCAAACTTTCCAATGAAAGATTTCTTACTGCAGCACCAGTTAATGTGGTTGAACATGAGCGGAAGAAAGTATGCGACATTGAAAGTGATATTAAAAAATTGAAAAATAATTTAGAAAATTTTAATTAGCACCACTGTAGGTGTGTGAAAAATTAATACTTATCATTTTAGGAATTATGCTAGAACTCGCTTTTAAAAATTTCTATGAAAAAAAGACTCTCCTTATTTTGCATGGATTATTTGGATCGTCAGATAATTGGCAAAATCTAGCGAAGAAATTTTCAAATGATTTTCTTGTTTTTGTTCTTGATTTGCGTAACCATGGAAACTCTCCTCATTCGAATATCATGACATATCAACACATGGCGGATGATATTTTATATTTTATGAATCGGCACCAGTTGAATAAAATTTCCATAATCGGGCATTCTCTTGGCGGGAAAGTGGCTATGAAATTGGCATCGGATCATCCGGAACGAGTTGAAAAAGCAATTTTCGTTGATATTGCGCCAAAAACTTATAAAAAAAGTCATGATGGAATTATTGACGCTATGAAGGGAATAAATTTTGCTCTATTACACACACGACGAGAAATTGATCATGAATTAGAAACCATGATACCAAATAAAAATATCAGGCAATTTTTACTCAAAAACCTAATTCGTACAGAAAAAGGATTCAAGTGGCAACTCAATATTGATGGAATCCAGAAAAATTATTCTGCTCTTTTAGCGAGCCCAGAATTAAGCAAACCATTTTTGAATCCTGTTTTGTTTATCAAAGGAGAAAAATCTAATTATATTACAAATGTTGATAAAAACCGTATGCAAGATTATTTTCCGAATTATACGCTTGAGGAAATTCCATTAACTGGACACTGGCTACATGCTGAAGATCCGAAAATTTTTTATGAATTTTCTCTGGCATTTTTAAAATAGTGCATTTGATTTCAAAAAACCTATTTTATACCTTTATTATTCTAGGCATCGCTTTATTACAGTAAACAATACACCTTTAAAAGAAAAAAATCATGATAAAAATTAAAAGTCATTCAGAAATTGAAAAAATGAAGCAAGCAGGAAAACTTGCTGCTAGAGTTCTAAATTTAGCAGGAAGCCTGATTAAAGAAGGTATTTCAACTTTAGAAATAAATGATATCTGTCATCAATATACAATTGAGAACGGCGCACTTTCTTCAACATTAAATTATAATGGGTTTCCAAAATCTTTATGTGCATCTATAAATGATGTAGTTTGCCATGGTATCCCTTCCGTAACACAAGTGCTTAGAAATGGCGATATTGTAAATATTGATATTACTGTCACGCTCGATGGTTATTATGGAGACACGTCACGTACCTTCATTGTGGGTTCAGTAAATGACAAAATCAGACTCTTAGTTGAGAGAACGCGCGAATCAATGTTTCATGCCATTAAAACAGTAAAACCAAATGCATTTTTCGGAGATATTGGTAAAGCCATTAACCGCTATATTAAGCCCTTTTCGTATGGTATTGTGGAAGATTTTTGCGGACATGGAATCGGCTCTGAATTTCATGAAGATCCTGTGGTCTTGCATTATAAGACTCGTAGCAAGGGAAAACGTATGAAGGCTGGAATGTGCTTTACCATTGAACCAATGATCAATATGGGTTCACATGAAACTTATGTGGACCAACATGATGGTTGGACTGTTTACACAAAGGATAAATCACTCTCTGCACAATTTGAGCATACCATTTTAGTAACTAAAACAGGATATGAAATATTAACTTTATTAGACTAACTTTAGTTATGATGCTATGATAAAAGCTGTTTTATTCGATTTAGATCGAACATTAGTAAATATTAATTATGCTGAAGAAGTCGCACTTGAATATCTTCACAAGAATTTCTTAGAAAAAGACACCTCACTATTAGATTTTATTCATACTTATAAAATTGAAAACGAAAAATGGTGGTTATTAAGAAGTCAAGAAAAAGCGAGCTTAGACGATATTCGCTTAAATAGCTTTCGTGATACACTTAAAAAACTAGAAGTAAATATACCTGTAAGTTTGAAGGAGTTTAGTAATAATTACATTCGCAAAGCGGAGTTACATTTAAAATTATATGATCATGTGATACACATGCTTCATCAGCTCAAGAAAGAAAAAATTAAAACCGCTATTATTACAAATGGATTTTCTATAGTTCAACGACCTAAAATAAAAAAATTACTGCTTGAGCCGTATTTTGATTTTATTTGCATTTCAGATGAAGTAAATCTGACGAAGCCAAATCGCAAGATTTTTGACCTAACTTTGAGTAAATTAGCTATAGCAAATATTGACGCTATTTATATTGGAGATAGTCTAGAGGATGACTACCAAGGTGCGATAAATGCGAAGCTTCAATTTCTGTGGTTTAATGAAAATAATAAAAGCAATCCCACCGGAGTACCTGAATTTAATAGCTACAAAAATTTTATACATGAGTTAAGCTAATAGAATCAAATATTCTATTAGCTACAAATCAAATTAAAGAAAACGTTCGTTTACTTTTTCCCAATTTACCAAATTCCACCAGGCAGCAACCCAATCTGGTCGAACATTCTTAAATTTTAAATAGTACGCATGTTCCCATACATCAATAGTTAATAATGGTTTTAATCCACTTGATATTGGACAAACTTGATCATGTGTATCAACAATTTCTAATTCATTAGACTGGTTCACAACTAGCCAAGTCCAACCTGACCCAAAATGTGTTGCGGCTGCAGTTGAAAATTTTTCCTTAAATGTAGCAAATGAAGTAAACGTTGAAATTATTGCGTTTCCAACTGCCCCCGTTGCTTCTCCCCCACCATTTGGTGACATTGATTCCCAAAAGAAAGTATGATTCCAGTATCCACCGCCATGGTTTAAAAGAGCGATACGTTTGTTTTCAGGAAATGCATCCAAAGACGCCAAAATATCTTCAACAGATTTTCCACCTGCCTCTGCAACGTCAACTGCAACGTTCAATTTCTGCGTGTACGCATTGTGATGCTTACCATGATGAATTTCCAAGGTTTTCTGATCGTAATGGGGTTCTAACGCATCATATGCGTAAGGTAACTCCGGTAAAGTAAAAGCCATTTTATCTCCTCTTATTTTTTATTTTTGTCAATCGGGTATTGTAATAAATAAATGAAAGGCTTTCCACAAAAAAGTGTAAAAAATATGCTTCATTGACTAAACTATGTGCTCATCTTCTCTATGAGTCCATCTTTAAGATAAATAATGCGATCGGCATAATTCTTTAATAGAGATGAATGTGAGACAATTATAAATGCAATATTATATTCTCGAGAAAGATCCCTGAAGAGTGAAAAAACTTGATCCGAGTTGTGATAGTCCAAATTTCCAGTCGGTTCATCACAAAAAATAAGTTTTGGGGAGTTAATTAAAGATCGCGCAATTGCGACACGTTGTTGCTCACCCCCTGAAAGTTTTTTGACCGAATGATGTAACCTATTTTTCAAACCCACTCGATCTAATAACTTAATCGCGTCTTTTTCCTTCGAAAAAGAATACTTTTTTATAAGCGTTGGCATCAAAATATTTTCCAACACATCAAACTCTGCTAGCAAGTGGTGCGATTGATATACAAATCCTAAAGCTTCATTACGAAATCTATCCACTTCTCTAGATCCAAATTGTGAAATATCTTTTTCATCAAACAAAACTCTACCAGAATCAAGTACATCAATTGTCGAAATAACATTTAGAAGGGTGCTTTTCCCTGCCCCAGATTCTCCCATAATCCCAAAAACTTCGGCTTCGTTTACATCAAACGAAATATTTTTTAAAATATCAATTTTAGTCTCATCTTCTAGAAAGAATGATTTACAAATTGAATCAACTTGTAAGAGAGTTTTATTCATAACGGAATGCGTCCACTGGTCGTAATTTTGATGCTATAAATGCGGGATAGATACTTGAAAAAGCAGCTATAAATAGAGTAAATAAAAATACCGATACAACTTCTATCGGGTAAATCAAAACTGGTAAATAGTCTAAAATTAACGTATTCTCAGGAAATGATATCCATTTGAGTTTATCTTGAATAGTTAGCAGGACGAGCGCTAGAATTACACCACTCGTTCCACCAAAAAGCCCAATCATGAGTCCTTGATTTAAGAAAATTTTTATTAGCGAAATTTTAGATACTCCCATGCTTCGTAAAACGCCAATATCCTTTGTTTTATCTTTTACCATCATATAAAGCGTACTTAAAATATTAAATGATGCTAAGCAAATAATTAAGCTTAAACATATAATGTAAACCTTCTTTTCCCATTCCATAATACCAAACTGGGCTGACCATTCTTCTTTCCAAGATTGTGATGTCATCGGATAATCAATCATATTGTCAATCTTTTTAACGTAAGTATCTAATTTTCTTTCATCACTTAATCGGATATCATAATAAGATAAAGATTTTCCTAAGTTAAATATTTTTTGAGCTGATTTTAAATTTATATATGCAAAAGTTTGATCATATTCTGGAAATCCCAAATCAATTATTCCAGTGAAAACCGCACGGTTTATCTTCGTACTACCCGCTAAATCAAAACCAAGTTCGGTAATGACGCCAATGCGTAGTAATTTTCCAGTATCAAGTTCGGACAAATTAAGATTATCTGCTAATGATTTACCCAAAACAATTCCAGGAAAGTAATACACTTTCTTATTACGTGGATGAATATATTTTTTCATCTTAATATCAAAGGAACCTGCTTTTATTCGTCCATCCAAATTTATTACTGACTTATATCGGCTTGTATCTAATCCATTAATTATGACTGGAAAAGGCCTTTTCTTAATCCCTGAGGAAATTAAAGCATAACTCATTACTTTTGGTGATATACCAGAAACATATTTCAACGAATCAATTCGCTTTATTAAGGCTTCATCATATTCAATATATTTTCCTAAAAAACCACGAATCTTTATATGTGAATCCGTTGCAATTACACGCGACTTGATTTCCCTCTGCATTCCATTCATAAAAGATGCCGCTATAATAACGGATGCCGTCCCAAGAATTAGACCGACAATTGATATTGTTGAAATAAGAGAAATAAAACCCCTATTTTTTGAACTATGAAAATAGTTTTTTGCGATGTACCATTCGAAATTTGGTGCCGGAAGCAAGCGTATTAGCCATTTTGAAATAGAAACAAGCGCAAGTGTTAGAAAAATTGAAATTGCTATTAAATAGTATTCCTTTTCCATACTACTATTTATTCTCTGGTTTTAATAACGGAAAGAATAATACATCACGAATTGAACTCGCACCTGTTATTAGCATCGTTAAGCGATCTATACCGATACCTATTCCTGCTGTCGGAGGCATTCCAACTTCTAGGACTTTTAGAAAATCTTCATCTAAAACCATCCCTTCGTCATCACCACGTTCGATTAAAGCAAGCTGATCTTCAAAGCGTTTTCGTTGATCAATTGGATCATTTAATTCAGAATAACAATTCGAAATTTCCTTTCCACCCACAATACATTCAAAACGCTCAACAAGCCCTTTTTTTGAACGATGCTTTTTAGTCAATGGTGACATTTCAATCGGATAATCCATAATAAACGTGGGTTGTATGAGTTTTGGTTCTACAAATTCACCAAATATTTCATCCACAATTTTAGCCGAACCCATTGACGAATCAATACTTAAGTTTAGCTCTTTTGCTATCACTCTCAGTTTAGCTTCGTCCATAGACGATACATCTTTATTTGTATATTTTTTTATTGCATCAAACATTGTTAACCGAGGAAACTTTGTTTCAAAATCGATTTCAAAACCATTAAAAATTGTTTTAAACCCTCCGTTAACATTTTTTGCAATTGTGCGAAGTAAGGTTTCAAAATTATCCATCATCCACAAGTAATCCTTATAGGCAACGTACAATTCCACTTGAGTAAATTCTGGATTATGAAAGCGACTAATACCTTCGTTTCGAAAATCCTTTGAAAATTCGTAAACAGCATTAAAACCACCAACGATAAGTCGTTTTAAATACAGTTCATCAGCAATACGCATATAGAGTTTCATATCAAAGGTATTATGATACGTTTCAAATGGTCGAGCTGCTGCTCCACCATGAATTATCTGCAAAATTGGAGTTTCTACCTCTAAGAAATCTTGAGAATTATAAAAATTTCTTATCTCATTTACAATTTGTGTTCGCTTAATGAAAATATCTTTTACCTCTGGGTTTACAATTAAGTCAATATGGCGCTGCCTATAACGTTGCTCTGGGTCAGAAAAAACATCATGACGAGTAATATTACCTTCTTCATCCATTGATTCCTTAACAACTGGCAACGGAGATAAATTTTTACTTAATAATTCAATTTTGCGAACCAAAATAGATTGTTCTCCAGTTCTGGTTTCAAAACAATTTCCCGTAATACCAATAATATCACCTAGATCAAGTAAGTTGAATAATAAAAATTCTATCTCAGAAATATTTTTCATGCTAATATAAAATTGAATTCGCCCCGTATGATCTTGGATGTTTCCAAATGCGACTTTTTTTCCAGCCCGACGTATTGCCATTATTCGACCAGATAAAGAAACATGTTTGTCTATTTCAAAATGACTATATGTATTCTCAATTGTGTCTGTAACATCAAAACTTTCTGGAAAGGGGTTGATTCCTAGTGTTTTGATTTTGGATAATTTCTCGCGACGTTCAATTTCTATTTGATTCAATTTTGTCATTTTAATCTCGCTTCTGATTCAAATATGCCTTGATAAATAAATCAATATCACCATCCATTACTGCTGATGTATTACTTGTTTCTTCATTTGTTCGATGATCTTTCACCATATTATACGGATGAAAGATATAAGATCGAATCTGACTACCAAAACCTATTTCCATTTTATTACCTTCTAATTTATTTTTTTCTGAACGTTGCTTATCAAGTTCCGCTTGATACAAACGACTTTTAAGCATTTTGAATGCAGAATCTTTATTTTGATGTTGTGAGCGACCATCTTGGCATTGAACCACTATTCCTGAGGGCACATGAGTTAAACGGACTGCTGAGTCCGTTTTATTTACATGCTGCCCACCCGCTCCAGATGCTCTATATGTATCAATTCTTACCTCTTTTAAATTTATGTCAATTTCAATATCATCAGAAATTTCTGGATAAACAAAAACAGAGGCAAATGATGTATGACGCCGTGCCCCTGAATCAAAAGGTGAAATTCGAACCAAGCGATGGACTCCCGTTTCTGATTTTAGTTTTCCATAGGAAAAGTCACCTGAAACTTTGAAGGATACACTTTTTATACCCGCAACGTCTCCATCCTGATAATCCAGCAAGGAAAATTTAAACTTACTTTTTTCTGTCCATCTTTGGTACATTCGAAGCAACATTAGCGCCCAATCCTGCGATTCTGTTCCTCCAGCTCCCGGATTTATTGTTACAAGTGCATTATTCGAATCATCTTCCTTTGAAAGAATTGTTTCAATTTCTCTTTGATCTAAATTTTTACAAAATAAATCAAATTCGAATTTTAATTCTTGAAACAAATCCTCGCTATAATCCTCATTCAGTAGATCCAAGTACCCACTTATATCTTCTGACTGTTTCTCAAGCATAGAGAAATCAGTAACTTTTTTTTCTAATGTAGATTTTTGTTTTAAAATCGCCTGAGCTTCCGCTTGTTTAGTCCAAAAAGATTCTGATTCTGATTTTTGCGAAAGTTTTTGGAGTTCCTTATGAATTAAATTGAAGTCAAAGATAACTCCGTAAACTTGATATACGTTTTAGTTCTTTTGAAAAATTATCTTTAATCTCATCCATTTCCATAATGTACCTATTATTTTTGACAAAAAAAAATCCGCTGTATAGCGGATTTTCCATAAAGTGTGTAATTTAGAACTAATCTTCCAATATTTTTTTCAATTCCTCTAATTCTTTCTCTGCTTTCTCTCTTTCCTTTTTTAGGTAATAAAGCTCTTGCTCAATAGACTCAGAATTTTCTTCTTCTTCAATAATTGTTTTAAAAGTTTGAATTTTACGATAATATTCATCTCGCTCAAGCTCTAAACGAGAAACGCCATAAGCTCCTCTTGGTTGAAACGATAGGTTCACTCCTAATAAGCCCCGCCACGGACTGTAGCCTGAAAAATTTGTTAGTTCAGAGGCTTCATTACTGAGCAAAATTTTTCCGCCCACGTCTTTAGTTGTTGTTTCGTCCTCATGTAAAACATCAAACCCTACTCCAAAATCAAATGATAGGAACGGGGATAAGTTATATTTAAATCCAACGTTAACAACTGCTCTTGACTCACGCCCATAAACTATAGTTGAGCTAGGTTCTTTTATATAACCATATCCATCAATTTCAAACATGATATCAACAGCATCGGTTGGTATTTTAATACCAAAATTATAGTTTACACGCGAGGTATTACTAATCAACGTGTCCAAAACACCAGTAGCACTACTAATTTCTTTTCCGTTATCAAAACTAAAGTCAACCCCAACACCAAAATGTATACTAACAAAATCATCAGGTAAATACCTGTCTGTGTAATAGGAAAATATGAGCTTTGGTTTTACTGTAAATCCCTTACTTACGTAATCATCGTATGGTAAATTGTGGTAATGCCCGATTCCAAGTTGCAAACCAAGTCCACCAGATACAGTAAATGACTTTCTTTCAACACCCAGAATACCAAACTTTCCATCAAGGGATAAAATAGAAGGAAAATTATTTTTTTTGTGATGAGTATCCTGATACAAACGAGTATTTAAACTCAAATCAAACCGTGAAGATACACCATAGGAAAAACTTAAATCGCCATTAACTTGCCAATAATTAAATCCGAATTTTCCACCCTTTGTGGGTATTCGATTAAATGCTTCTGTAAAAAAATCTAAATTTGAAGACATTGTAAAGTCACCTAACTTTAGTGTTTTTGCTGTAGAAATCGTTAGAAGTTTCTTACCGCCATTAAGGCCACCGGCCAGTACAAGTGTCATACATAAAAAAGATAGTATAATTTTCTTCATTTTTAGTTTTTGTAACCTCCGATAGTATCCGCCAAATTTATATTCTTGCTAGCAAATTGTCAACAAACATTTTGTTGTAATTAAAGTTTTTGCGATATTATAATGGCATTGGCTATTATACCTATATCACGCAAATACCCTAAAATATCTTTAAAAACATTTGTTAGCGAACCACCAACAATTACTAGATCACCAGGTTGCAATTTCTTAATTAGTGAAAAGTCACCTGTTTCAATATATTTTTTGATATTTACTATTACAATTTCATTATTTTTTCTTACAATTTTTACATCCTTGATATTTGCCGTTTCTGATGGACCACCGGCATTTGAAATTAACTCCAACAGACCTAATCCGATAGGAATATCATAAGACCCCGGCTGTCTAACATGCCCCCAAAGATTTACATTCATTGTAATTTCATCTTTTCCAATACGATAATTGGCAGGTGAATTTACAATAAACCCATTCTGAGTATATAAAAGTGTTATAGCAAAGAGCGCAATAATACTTTTTTTCATTTTCTATCTCATTTAATTTCGATATTCTCAATAAAATTTGTCTTATGAATATTTAAAACACCGTTAAAATTTTTATACAGATAAAAACTTACTCGATATTTTCCTTTTTGAGCGAATAAATTATCAATATTCTTGTCATTAAACAAGTTCTCATTAAAATTTTTTAAGACCGTCGCTTTTTTATTCCTTACGCTATTTTTTAGCCTCGCAATATTAATCACATAGGATCTTGTTTTATCACTTTCTCCATTATCAATACAAATTTCTCGACTTGCAGCAAAAATACTTATTGTTCGCTCCCAGTCCGAAGCCCTCTTTTTCTCCACATTTATTGAAATTGAATCTAAAAGGCCATTCCGTTGATGCGTGATATTAAATACTTTGTTTGCGTTACCATTAGATCCATTTTCCCAAGTTAATTTAAGTTCAACCAGTGAATCTGTTTTTATTTTATCAAATACAGCTTCAAGTTTATCCGGTTCGCCGTAAGATAGAAAAATACTCACCGTGTTCGAATTACTTGATGGACTTTCTTCACCTAAATCATTCACTAAAAATAGTGTAAAATTTAGCCTCACATCATACTCTAATTCCTTTGAAATTACAGAGGAACGGCTTTCGATGTCTTCCTCTTTGATTAAAATTTGCTTGCCACGATCTTTTTGTAAGTATAACCTAATCCCTTTTAAACCACTCCTATTATCCAATTCCTTCCACGCAACCACAAGGCTAATTGTATTACCTTTCGGCGTTTTTCTTATATAGGAAATATTTTTAACACCTTGCTCCATCAATCGTGGTTTAAATGCTTTCATTGTTACTTTTGGAAAGTCAAAAACAATCGGTGGTGGATCTTCCACGCAAGCAAAAAACATAAATAGGAGCATTATAAAAAATATTTTGTTAGAAATCATAAGACAAATCAATCAGTAAATTTTTACCTAAATCATGCTTTGGTTTAAGTGCAATAAATAGGCTTACGCCACTCCATTTTATGCCTAACCCACTCGTAAATAAATCCTCTGAAAAGCCAAAACGAAATTCAATAAAGTCATCATAATGAAACATCATTCCAAAATTATTGTCCTTGTAGCGACTTTGGTATTGGTAGGATAAACCAATCTTCATATTTATTTCTTCCAAATCTGAAATAAAATTGACACCTGTTGTAAAATTATTATCTATCGGTTCAAAACTTTTAACTTGCCCTAACCTACTATCAATTGTTTTAACTACATCCCAAGACAGTTTACTCCCTGCAAAATTCATTGCATTGAAAAATAGAACAATATCTCCCAATCCATTTTTCTGAGTCAAGAATTCGCCAAGATTAAACTGTAGTCCAACGGACAAATCTAAAGTGTATGCATTTGCCGAATAGTCCAACAAATTTGATCGAAGATAATTGACATTTAGCGCTACAGGTAAGCGAATCGGAATTGAAAAATAGTCCCACCCAAAGTCAAAAATATTATCAAATACTTTTCCAAATGTTAAAGTAATTGTCTGGTTTGAGTAATCAAAAAAACTGGAGGGGGTTTTTTGTATGGGTGTTTGATCGATTTCGTCCAAAACTAATTTTTCAAATTTTGGGATATCACTTACACCCGAAAAATTATAGTTAATCGTAAAATTTAGCCCCCCGATAATTGGCTGTGAATATCCTGCGTGAATTTGCTTAACTAGACCTCCAAATTTGGTAGAAATAACCGAATAAATTTTACGCGTTGTATTCAGTGTATAGTCTGCTGGAAAATATCGGTAAGCCGAAATATCTCCCTGCCCAACAAAAAACGCATTTCCCGATGCCATACTTCGCGCACCGTTGTCTAAAAATAAAAAATCTGCAGCATTTTTTCCCCCCTGACAGAAAATAAAAACAATCATTGTTAAGGAAAGAAGTATCCTTTTCATCTGCTATACCCATTTAGCTTTGCAAGCTTTATGATTCTCTCAAGAGTCCCCGATGAAGTATTAAATATCACTTTAGCAAAATAAACCCCATTTGCTAACCCGTCACCAAGCGAATTTTTACCATCCCATACAATATAATTTAAACCAATCTTTGGTTTTCCTCTGTGTGGGTCAGATCCTGGATTATCTCGCTTTGTTACAAATTCCATATTCGTTTTATCTATCACTTTTATTAATCTGCCAGACATGGTATAGATCTTAATTTTTAAATTAATTTCTTTTTCTCTGCTCTCACTACTTGAAAGTAGAATACTAAATATTGTGTACTTGCCAAAAGGGTTAGGATAGTTTCCGTAAATATGCATTGCGTCATTACCCGATATACGCAATTGTTGTTTAAATTCGTTATTTGAAAGACGTATAGCTTTGCCTTTACTCAGTTTTTTTAATTGTACAAATTTCATAGAACCTTTAAGCTTTAAAAGTAGTTCACGTGGCCCATCTTCGTTTAACACTTTAGTATTTTCAACAATGATATTTAAATTCTCCTGGTTAGAACCAGAGTAGGAATATGAGAAGGGTAAATTCTCAGAAAAATTCGAATTATCTTGAACGGTCAAAGATACATTCAGTGGATTTATTACATATCCACTATATTGGCTATTTAAATTAAATTTAATCTGTGGGTTTATACCGGTATATTGTACACCTTCACTGCTTATTCCGTTAACCTCAACATTTGCAAACACAATAAATGGTTCATCTTTTTCTAATTCAATGAGAGCATACAATGCGCTTTTTGTTATGCCAGACTCCATTTTTATCATCAAGGATGTATCAACTTTATTTACAATCATTTTTGTTCGTAGTACTAACCATTTCTTAATTTGTGAGTCGTACTTAAAGAAATTCAATTTATTTGTATCGAAACCTTTCCAAACCTTCTTGGAAAGGAGTAATTTGAAATTGGATGACTCAATATTGTCAAAATTATCAATATTATTCTCATAATTATAGTACGTTACCATTAACACACTATTGCCGAATACATTACGAAAATTAGAAAATTGGAAATTATTATTCGCGCTAACCAATTTCATTTTTAACAGAGTAGAAGCTGAGTTATTGATAAAATTTTCTTTAGTGAGAGCAATCACTACACGTAGAGCTTCGGATACTTTAATCGTATCCAAATTACTAGTAGAAGCATCTATCAGAGTATTTGGGAAACTATAAGTAGAAGAATATAGTTTTTGATTTGCCGTATCAAGCTCAAGATTAACACTGTCAGAATAGATCCTCACATAATAGTGGGAATCTTTTCCGTCATAGTTTTCTAGAACGCTTACTCTTGAAATAAGATTTTCATTTACTCGGGTAAAGTTAACCGTATCCTTTGCTATAAAAATTTTTACCTTATCTCTTACATTATAAAACTCAGTAAACACTCTTAATTTATTTTTGTAAGATATAGGATATGCTACAGTTACTTGCAATTTCGTTTTATCCGTATAGCTAGCTACTAAAGAATTCTTTACCGGTTTTAACAAATATTTGGTTGAAATGACACTTAGTATTTTACCTCTTAATAGTTTTTCTTCTGTACCAAATTTACTTACAATATCAAACACTTCCATATCAACATCCGTTTTTGATACCCGAAAGACCTGTTTAGAAACGAAGCTATTATTTCCAATGCTCGTAAATTGTAGTAGATGCTTTATTGTTGTATTTTGTGTATAACTGCTTAATGTAACTGATGCCGAGCTGAGCGTCGCTTTTCTATTCAGTTTAATGAGTAATTTATAATCTCCACCAGCCAGAAGCCTTCTTTTTTGCAATGTGCTTGGATCCACCACATTTATGGCATTAATATAAAGATTATCTTTTTTACGTAATACTTTTCCAAAACTAAAAACTTTAGAGTTTGATTTAAATGAACCTTTTAAATAAAAAATACTTTGAGCTGTTAATTTTTTTAGATGAAAGGATTGGGATAGATTGCCCGTTTTAACAGAAACAACATAGCTTGTGTCAATTATTACTTCACCTTGAAAATCCATAATATAAGCTGTAAAAACATACGTATCCTCAGGTATATCAGTAACTTGAAGATTAAATATTGAATTCTCCGTCAACTCATCAGTCTCACTTGTAACAGGTTTTTTTTCTGGAAATTTAATTTTAATACTCGGATCACCCAAATAATTAAATTCCATAAGTATGATCGTTTTATTTATTACATGTTGTGGTGTTACCTCCACCGATGTGTCTGTAATGTATTCTGCACCACGTTGATAATATTTAAATTTTCCTAAACTCATAACCTCACCAAAAGTGTATTTATTTTGAAAGGCATAATCATTCACATAGTAACCAAGCATGTACTGATTGTACGTTAGACTTACTCCTGTTGCACCCAATACACCGATAGCACCTTTATTTCTCAAAAGAATAAATTCTTCTCCGAGTGTTCTTGTATAATTGTCAAAGGCTACAACAAAACAAGTAAATGATGCGACAAATGGATATTTTCCTGAGTTTTGTAAGCGCTCGGCATCTTCCAATTGCATTATCTGCTTATCACCCCATACACTACCTGCGCCATGTCCGTTGAATGTAATATAATTCAATCCCTTATTGAATAGATTTTGCAATTCACTTGATACTTGAAGCACTGTATTTGTTTTATTCGGAGGATCATCAGCCGCACGTTTCAGTATAGACGCATTTGAAATATTGAAAAAATTATTATTATATCGTGATGCTTGGCTAACAAAAACTCGTTTCCCCGTATAATATTCTTTATTTCCTCGTTGGACAGCGTAATCATTTCCTGTTAGAAATAAGTTAGTTTCTTGTGGAAGTGCATCTTCATATTCCTTTATTTTACTAAAATAGGAATTGAATTCAAATCCTGACTCTGCTGGAATTCTACCAATGTAAACATCCATAATTGGATTTTTGTTAAAATCGACAAATCCTGACTGTGAATGATGCAAGTAACCATAGTAAGCATCAGAAGTTAGAAGACCATATTTTTCACTTATAAACTGAAATGTCGGTATTACATTGTCTAGTTTATTTCCAGTGATGTAGTTAAATTTCGCATCACCAACAAGTAAAACATATTGTAAAGCATTATCTGAAGACCAATTCTCATAAGCATATTTAATGAAGTTCCTTATTGCCACAGGCGACTCATGCCCGAAATTGAATTCCGCATAGATCTTCTCCGATAGAACAACTTCTGTTTTTAATTTCTGCGCAGTTTTATAAGCCGCATATTTTTTTGCCTCTTTGTAAAAAATTGACGTCGTAATAATTATCATTTCCGCATCAGATCGTTTTTCTAAAAGCCTCTCTTTATCAGCATATATTTTATTCATCGTAATAGAAACCGGTTCTGTGGTAAAATTAGTTGGGTAAATAATAAATTGCGAATTTGCATTCTCAATTTCATCTTGAAAAATTATTTTTTTCGTACCACCCTTAATTTTTTCTTCAAAGTTTGTTATTACAGCTTCATTAAGCTTAATTATACCCAGTGGCATATTTTTGTCAAATCCCGAAACTTCATATTGAAACGTTGTGTATTTCTTCCCTGCATCCGGATGGCCGGGACTCTTAATCGCATTAAATTCAAGATAATTGTTACGAGCTATAAGCTGGCTCTTAAAATGAATATCTATCGAATTTAGTAATAATTGATCACCCTTAATTTTTGCAATTACTTCAAAGGTATTCTTTTCATCCGCTTTCAAAAAGGAATACGGAATTTTAAATTTGATAGCTTCTTTAAATGATTTTCGCCAATTATCATTATTATTGTAGAAGAATGTACCACTTGAGACCTTAAATTCGACTTCATGTCTTCCCTCGTATTTGGCCACGGAACCAGACATCATAATCGTAAAAGTAACACTGTCCTCATTAGATAACGACTTATAGTAATCATCCAAGATAGAAATATCATACGATTCGTACGTCTCATCGGTAATTTTTTTCCCCCAGAAGACATGATCTCGATTGTGGTAAATACCTTTATTTGAGTACTCCTCTTCGACAAATTGGATATCTTTTTTTCGTAATCTTGTGTTTTCTTCCAAATGAACAGTGCGTTCAAAGAATTCGGATTTAAAAATAAGATCGTCATTATTTTCAAGATGCAGGCCATTTTTTAAGAACATACGTTTACCAAGATTTGTATTCGTATTTTCTCTTTCAGCCAAGATATATACGTTTCTGTAGTCATACGGATCATAATAAATATCTGTTGATTCAGGGAAATTATTATTTTTGCTTAATTCCGCCACAAATAGAAAATAATCACCAGACTCGTTAATAAATTGATCTTTACCAGCTTCAATAAAAACGGGAACTTCGTTTCCTTTATTGTAAAGCCTAAAATGACTAACATCGATGGATGATATATCAATATTTTTTTGAATTAAATACTGATGCGTAATTTTATAAACTGCTCTTTTATCCGTTTTAATAATAATACTATTTGGGTTTGTCAAATAAGATGACGAATAAAGCGACGCAAGTTTCACACTTTTTCCTTTCCTTCGTTTTTCAAACGGTAGAAAGAATAATCGATTTAAACTAAGACTTGCCTTCTTCCGAAGAAAACGATTTGCATTTACATCCAATCGGATCACTAACTTTGCATTTTTAGAAAGAGACGTTATTTCATAGAATTTATTACCGCGTTTCCTAAATGCATATTCTATCGTTATATTTCTTTGCGACACGATTGTTATCGTTGTATTTGGTAACGCAATAAATGCTCCTTTAGCACGCTTATTTTCAAACTTATAGGTTAACGTTTTTCCATTTGCCTTTTCGATCACATCCTGGGCAAATACAGCAATTGAAAAGCAAATTAGAACAATATATTTCATATTTCTATAAGACCATTTTCGAGTGAAAAATAAGCACTTGCACAAATCATATTTATTCGTACCATTTTCCTATGCAATTGTACGAAAGTATAAGAAATATTTGCTTAAATATCCGTGTTTTTTTTCTCTCAATGAAATTTTGATTCACGCTTTTTAAAAAAATGCATAATCGGCTCAACATATGATTTATTAGTAAAAATTGTGATAAGATCAACACCGAGTTGCCGAAATAAAATCTCCAGATTTTTTTGTTGATCTGTACTGGAATTTGAAAACGATTTTTGAAACTTCACATCCGCTGTATCAATTAAAATTATTTCTCCAGATTCGGCATCTTCAAATTCGATTAAACCGATATTTGGTAGATTTTGTTCACGCGGATCTACTACGCTAATTGCAATTAAATCATGACGTTTATTCGCTACTTGTAGTGATTTTTTAAAGTTCCCACTAATAAAATCTGATAAAAGGAAGCAAGTCGCTTTTCGCTTCGTTACACGATTTAAATATTCAATTGCCGAAGCAACATTTGTTCCTTTCCCTTCTGGCTTAAAGTAAAGTAATTCTCTTATCACCCGAAGAACATGTTGCTTCCCTTTCCGTGGTGGAATGTATAACTCAATTTCATCCGTAAATAATATTAAACCAACTTTGTCATTATTTTTAATTGCGGAAAATGCTATAATAGCTGCCAATTCAACCGCAATTTCTCCTTTCATCCGCTCCGATGATCCAAATTGGGACGACTGTGAAATATCAATCATCAAAATGACCGTTAACTCACGTTCTTCCTCAAATGTTTTAATAAAAGTTTTACGTGCTCGCGCTGAAACGTTCCAATCAATTTTACGAATATCATCACCTGGCTGATATTCACGGACATCGGCAAATTCCATTCCTAAGCCTTTAAATGCAGAATGATATTCGCCTGAAAAGACCTCGTTTACCAAGCCACGTGTTTTAATTTCTATTTGCTTTACTTTTTTGATTATCTCTTTAGGAATCATTACGGAACTTCAACTCGATTCAATACTTTTTTCACAATATCTTCCGACATTATCTCCTCTGCTTCTGCTTCAAAAGTAACAATAATCCGATGACGTAATACATCCAAAGCAATGGATTTTACATCCTCTGGCGTTACATATCCACGGTGGCGCAAAAAAGCATGTGCTTTAGCTGCCTTAGCCAGTGAAATAGTCGCACGAGGAGAAGCACCAATTGAAATAAGTTCAGAAATTTCTTTCAAATTATAATTTTCCGGCTCCCGCGTAGCAAAAACAATATCTACAATATATTTTTCAATTTTTTCATCCATATAAATTGATCTCACTAAATTTCGTGCTTTCATAACCTGATCGACACTCACTACCGGTTGAATTTGATAATCTTCACCAAGCGTCTGGCGGCGTAAAATTTCATGTTCATCCGCTTTATTTGGATATCCAATTCGTAATTTTAACATAAAACGGTCAACTTGTGCTTCCGGAAGTGGATAAGTTCCTTCTTGCTCTATCGGATTTTGAGTAGCTAAAACCAGAAATGGATTTTCCATCGGGTACGTTGTGTCACCTATTGTAACTTGATATTCTGCCATTGCCTCCAAAAGGGCCGACTGAACTTTCGCTGGTGAACGGTTAATTTCATCCGCTAAAAGAAAATTTGTAAAAATGGGTCCTTTTTTCGTTGTAAATTCTGCTTTTTTTTCATTATATATTAAAGTTCCAATCAAGTCTGCTGGTAAAAGATCAGGCGTAAACTGTACTCGATTAAATTTTGTTTTAACCGCTTCGGATAATGATTTAATCGCCAAAGTTTTTGCCAATCCAGGTAAACCTTCCAACAAAACATGCCCGTTACTTAATAGACCGATAAGTAAACGCTCTATCATGTATTTTTGACCTACAATTACTTTTCCAACTTCAGTCGTGATTAAATCAATAATCTCTGATTTTTCCTTAATTTTTTCATTTAGTTCTTTAATATTGACGTTCATTCCTTATTGCTCCGTTCCTTAAGCGTGTTCAAATTGCTATCCAATATTTCTTTAAATTTCATAATCTGATTTTCTAGCTCATACACGTCTGGTACAAGACCAGAAAACCGAATTTCGTTTAGTCGTTCCATATATTCTTTTATGTCAAAACTTATTTTTTTTGATTCATCTAATAGCATTGTTTCTCTGCTTATATGCTCTGCACTCAGATAAGATTCAATAAATTTGAAAAATTTTGCTGAGGTTTCATCTGTATGCTCAGGTTCATTTTTTAACAGAATAAGATCTTTTTTTAGTTTATATTCAATATAATTGTCATCAGTCACAAATGACTCGATCTTAAGTTTTTGCTTTTTCGCTCGTTGTAGAATAAAAATAACAAGTAATATCAACGTAAGAATGCCTCCTACTATAAAGAGAATCAATTTTGTACTTAAAGTAAAAGGTTCCTTCCCCTTAATAACGACTAAGTCAATCGCTTCAGAATTTAATCGAACTGATGCTCCCGTTTTTTTGGAGACAACGCGAGCAGTGATTTGATTAATACTTACTTTTCCTCGTCTCAATGGCTTTAAATTGTAAAAATAGGTCCGTTTTACTATTAATTGCCCATTCGCTTCGGAAACTGTATTTTCTGAACCACTTCCCAAAACTTCCAGTCCAAAGATATCGGGCAATCCATTTAATTCGATTCGATAATCATCTGCTGTTCCAACCCAAGAAAATTCAAGATACAATTTAAATATTTTGTTATCAGTGATTGTCCTCTTTTTTACATAGGTTGATAGACTTACCGTTTGTGTAAATGATAGACTTAAAATATATAAAAATATAACTAATTGAATCATCTGTTTTAATTAGATTCTTTTTTTTTTGCCATCGTTGAATCTTTCATCTCTTCGGCTTTTTGTAAAAACTTTAACTCTTCAACGGGTACACCTAAATTATCTAATTCTGACTGAACCGAAATCGCCATTTCATGTTCAGGGTATTTTTCCAAAAATTCATTGTAATACTTTTTCGCCATCTCTAAGTTCTTATAGTGATTATGGTATATAAATCCTAACTGAAACAAAACAATGGGACGTTTCTCAATATTAGGAAAATTTTCATATAAATATTTGTAGCCGTTCAGAGCTGCTTTCATATCATTCATTTCAAATGCAACCTTTATCTCAAGAAACGTTTCACCCGCTGATTTATTTGAGCATGCGAAAAAACTTGTCAACATGATAACCAAAACAAATTGCTTCATAATTTACCCTCATCTAATAATTTGAGTCGAAAAAGTACAGAAATCACCAATTTAAATCAATTTTAAATTTTCTTATTTAAGTGATATGTTAACGCTTCTTTGATACAATGTTTTAATGCCAAAACTGGTAGCGTATCATGTACATCAAATACAATAGAACGATTCCCTTCATATAAAAAAATATCCCCATGAATTTCCTTGAAGCTATCTACTAAGGATGTGTGACAATGAAAATACATTGCATATTTATGATTTTCTTTTTTTTTGTTGATACGAATCATGCTTCCGCTTTTCGTTTGGCTCGTCAAATATGTAGGATCATTCCAGCGTAAGCATTCTTCGATTTTTCCTATGGCAGGAGTTTTACTCGCTGTATCAAATATATATTGACGCAAATCCAGTAATTTTAATTTAATATCATCTGGGAAATCATCAAAAACGGCTTTTACTTCGGGATTTCGAAATTTTTTCATTTTCTCTTTTCTTATGACTCTAAACAAATATCGTATATTTTGTATTAGAACGTACTTTTTTTGAACCATCTTTTGATATGGTTCAATTTTTATGTATAAAGAGGTCTTTTTTCAGCACTATCCTTTCATAATTCCATGCCTGATATCAATACGAATATAATTCCATTCATCACTTTTTCAAAATTTAGTATATTCCAAGTGTAATGAATACCTTCGGTTTCATACTTTCCTCTTTATCTCAAGGAATTCTTTCGATTAAGTACCAATTCTGAAAAAAACAATAATGCCTAAGCTCAAATCTTCGACCCATGTCCAAAACATACTTGCACTTTTATTTGCATTACTAAAATCGTATTTGGAAAATCAAAAAAAGATCGCAACTAACCATAAAAATGATTTGGAGAGTGCAATTATTATTAAATTATAATCGTTAATATCCTACGATAATACGATAATAAAACTAAGTAATACTTTTTATCTTAGCCCATTTACAATAGGAGAATAATATGCGTCGAATTCTATTTCTAATCTTTATTCAAACTATATTTACTCAATATATTCCGTTCAATAATCGTGTTCAATATGCAAAAGATGGTGCTATAGTGGCATCATCACCCGAGGCAGTAAAAATTGGCATGAAGATTCTAAAGAATGGTGGAAATGCTTTCGATGCCGCCGTTGCAGTTGCTTTTTCCATGGCTGTTAGTTACCCACAAGCAGGAAATATAGGTGGTGGTGGATTCCTTGTTGGTAGAACGGCAAAGGAAGAAATATTTACTATTGATTATCGCGAGAAGGCTCCTAAAAAGGCTTTTGCGAAAATGTATCAAAATAAAAATGGAAATGTAATCCCGCTGATAAGTTTATATGGCTCAAAAGCCATAGGTGTTCCTGGAACTGTTGATGGATTTTGGAAACTGCATCAGAAATACGGATCGATTAAGTGGAAAAAATTAATTAAACCCGCTATATCGCTGGCAAAAAATGGTTTTCCTCTAACCCATTATGTCGCTAATTCGCTTAATCTGGTTAATCAAAAAGTTGACACACTTGATGGTAATTACTCAGAATTTAAACGTCTTTATCATAGAAAAAATGGATTTAGGGCTGGTGATATTTTAACACTTACAGAGCTTGCAAGTAGTTTGGAACGAATTGCAAGCAACGGAAGAGATGGCTTTTATAAAGGGAAAACAGCAAAATTAATTGCCTCGCATATCCAAAAAGACGGTGGGCTTTTAAGTGAAGATGATCTTAAGAATTATTCTGCCAAATTTCGTGATGCCATTCGTTTTGATTATCGTGGATACGAAATTGTTTCCATGCCACCGCCTTCGTCAGGAGGTGTTGCGCTCTATGGTATTCTCAAATCTTTTGAAAAATTTAATCCAAAATCATATCCATATGCATCAGCTCGCTATACACAGTTATTTAGTGAAATTTGTCGGCAAGTTTATGCCGACCGATCTGAATTTTTGGGTGATCCTGACTTTGAAAAACTTCCACTAAAAAAAATGCTATCGGAAGAATATATAAGATCAATCGTTTATGGAATCAAATTTAACTCCGAGCATCGAAATAGCCGAGACGTGAAAGCACAAAAAGCACTTATCTATGAATCCATTGAAACGACTCATTTTTGTATTATTGATAAAGATGGAAATATGCTATCAAACACGTTCACATTAAATAACTCTTTTGGATCCTTAGTTATTCCAAAAGGAAGCGGAATTATTATGAATGATGAAATGGATGATTTTAGTTCAAAACCAGGCGTTCCAAATTTTTATGGATTAATCGGGAATAAAAAAAATGCTATCCAAGCAGAAAAGCGAATGCTTTCTTCCATGACGCCTAGTTTGGTACTTAAAAACGATAAACCCTTTATGATTGTTGGTTCGCCTGGCGGATCTCAAATTATTACAACTGTCGCTCAAGCAATTATTCGCGTCATTGATTATCATTATGACATTGACAGAGCTGTGAATTTATCTCGAATTCATCACCAATGGCTTCCCGATAAGATCTTTTATGAAAAATTTGCACTTTCGCCTGATACGCGTTCCATATTAAAATCTTGGGGCTATCAGCTATTTGAAAAAAAAGTCATCGGTGATTGCCATGGAATTTTAATTGAAAATAATCGAATAACAATTGGCATAAGTACACGGGGAAATGGATTCGCCTTAGGATATTAGTGGTTAAACTCAATTCTCCAATATTATATCAAGCTAGCAATATTTTGTTACTCGGTTTTTTCTGCAAAATGCATAGATTGACAGCCCGTGTTTTTTAGCTATCTCAACCGCTAATGATGATGGAGCTGAGACAGATGCCAAACTTGGAACTCCGACAGTTAGTGCCTTTAATACAATTTCACACGAAATTCTTCCACTAACAAGTAAAATGCTTATTTTGTGTAGTTTTTTCATCATCAAAGCTTCACCAATAACTTTATCAACCGCATTATGCCTTCCAATGTCTTCATGAACGGATATCAATTTAGATTTTTTGTTAAAAATTGATGCAGCATGACTAGCTCCGGTTTCTTTGAATAAAATTTGCTCAGCTTCCATTCTTTGAAACATGCGAAGAATTTCCTCAAACGAAAATTCGACAAAGGTATTTAATTTATTGAATTTGATCTCTAAGTCTTTGAAGTCTTTTTTCCCACAAATACCACATGAGGCAGATGAAATTAGGCTTCGATTATCATTAATTGCCTTCTTTATTTTATTTGGACTAATTTTAATTTTTATTGATAATGCAATTTCCTTTTCTCTCTGCGTAATCTTTATCGGATAGTTTGAATCTTCATAAGCAATAATTTGTTCGCTAAAAATAAGCCCTCGAACAAATGCTTCATCAGCAGTTGGAGTTCGCATAGTAATAATATAGGGTACATAATTTACAATAATTTGTAAGGGTGCCTCAATCACAAGTTTCTCAGTTGAACAAGTTGATTCAGTCCCCTTTTCAAATTTTTTTGCCAGTACTTTAGAAATCATTTTTTCTTTAATCATATTTTATAAGTGATATAATTTTTTCCGCGTTAAATTTTTTTCGACCTTCTAGAAAGCTTAATTCGACCACAAAAACGATTTTTTCAAGATTAGATCCCGTTCGCTGTATTAATTTCTGTGCCGCCAACGCCGTCCCACCTGTTGCTAATAAATCATCGACTAGAACAACTCGATCCGTGTACGATAAAGCGTCTTGATGAATTTCAAGAGTATCTCTACCATACTCCAGTGCATACGATTCCTGAAATGTCAGATAAGGTAGCTTTCCTATTTTACGAATCGGAACAAAACCTAAATTCATCTTTTGGGCAAGTGCGGAACCAAAAATAAATCCGCGGGATTCAATTCCTACTATTTTTGTGATTCTTTTCGCACTTAGCTTTTCTTTGATTTTCTCTATCGTAAAATTAAGCGCTTCTGCTGATTGTAAAAGTGGTGTTATATCTTTATAGTTAATCCCATGAATGGGAAAATTTGGAATACTTCGAATAAATAATTCAAGTTGCATAAATTTCCTCTTTTTACTTTGACTCCGCTTGAATTTATGTATTTTACATAAAGACGACTTGATAAAAAAATGAATTTAAAAAATAAAAACATTCTTCTTGCTGTTTCTGGTGGCATAGCGGCTTATAAAAGTTGTGAACTCGTGCGCTTATTAATTAAGAAATCTGCAAAGGTTCGCGTTATGATGACAAAATCGGCTTGCCAATTCATTAAACCGCTTACTTTTGAAGTTCTGACAAATCACGCTGTCTTAACTGAACTTTTCCCTGAACGTTTTAGCGCCACCCACCATATTGATTGGGCAGATTGGGCAGATTGCATTATTGTTGCGCCGGCAACTGCAAATATTATTGGAAAACTTGCAAATGGTCTCTCAGATGATATTGTTACAACAATTATTTGTGCCGCAAGGGCACCAAAATTAGTAGCGCCGGCAATGAACACGAATATGCTAACAAATTCGATTATCCAACAAAATATTGAGCAATTGAAACAGCATCAATACACAATAATGGGAACAGCAAGTGGTGAGCTTGCCTGCGGTTGGATTGGTGAAGGACGCTTGGCTGATTTAAGTGAAATTATTCAATACACTTATCGGGTTTTAGCGAAGAAAAAACTTCAGGGCAAAAAAATTTTAGTGAGTTCTGGCCCAACAATTGAAGATATAGATCCCGTTCGCTTTTTAAGTAACCGTAGTTCTGGAAAAATGGGAAATGCTTTAGCATTTTCAGCGTGGGCAATGGGTGCTGATGTAACTCTAGTTTCTGGGAAAACTGCTGAAATACTCCCCTATCAGATTCAAAGCATTTCCATTCGCTCAGCTTCTGAAATGTCAAAAGTTGTTCAACATGAGTTCAAAAAGTGTGATGTGTTCATTTCAGCAGCAGCCGTTGCCGATTATACAAGCGAAGAGTTCGCAAGCGAAAAAATTAAAAAATCAAAGTCAAAAATGTTACTCCCGTTAGTACAGAACGAAGATATTTTAAAGTCACTAAAGAAGAAAAATCATCAAGTCGTAATTGGCTTTGCTATGGAAACAAGCCACGCCGAGGAAAATGCACGAATGAAATTAGTATCGAAAAATTTAGATGCTATTGTTGTAAACAAGCTATCTGAAAAAGGAGCGGGTTTTGAGCACAATACGAATGTTGCGAAGATACTTTTCCCCGATGGAAGAAAAATCAGCTTAGAAATTCAAAGTAAACTCGAAATCGCTTTTAAAATATGGAATTCAATTTTTTAAATGGAAAAAATACTAATTAAATATATTGAACAGCAATCGGAGATTTATGGCTCAGATTTACCTATCGAATATAAAGAGTTAGTGGATAGCATTACTTCTTTGATTCCCCGCATTCCAGATGAAAAGCAAATTGATGCTTCTTCGCCACTACATGAAAAAAAGAATAGGAAAGATATAGCTAAACAAGGTACGAATAATATTCTTAGCTCTATCGATAATAAAAATGAATCCGCCCAAATAAATTCAATGGAAGAATTAAGAGAGAATGTAAAAAACTGCAAGAACTGCGAATTAGCTAGCTGCCGTAATAAATTTGTTTTTGGAAAAGGAAACCCAGAAGCAGATATTTTAATCATAGGCGAAGCTCCGGGTGCTGATGAAGACCTGCAAGGTTTACCATTTGTCGGCAAAGCGGGACAACTCTTAGATAAAGTCATTGTTTCTATTGATTTAAACTTAAGTAAGGTTTACATCACAAATATTGTAAAATGCCGTCCACCGGGAAATCGAGATCCGAAGCCTGAAGAAATATTATCTTGTCATTCGATGCTTCACAAACAAATTGAGCTGATGAAA
This sequence comes from Lepetodrilus ovalis, assembly GCA_032361185.1. Taxonomy (NCBI): domain Eukaryota; kingdom Metazoa; phylum Mollusca; class Gastropoda; order Lepetellida; family Lepetodrilidae; genus Lepetodrilus; species Lepetodrilus ovalis. The sequence goes on along the minus strand of JAUTBQ010181473.1, from coordinate 11,545 downwards.
CCAAAATTAATTTTAGCCGTTGGCAGAGTTTCTGCACGTTCCTTACTAAATTCTGATCTGTCTTTAAGTAAATTACGTGGAAAATTTCATTCCTATGGTGATATTGAGGTCCTTGTAACTTATCACCCATCGGCTTTACTGCGGAATCCAAGCTGGAAACGTCCGACTTGGGAAGATATGAAAATTTTTAGAAAACGCTATGACGATCTAATAAAATTTAGTTAAGCAAATGAAAAAATAACAACTTATCTCAATCTCGATCAAGCAGATACTTGGCATGATGCGTTTCATAAACTCCTATTTTCTTGAAAAAATTGGCAGAGAATTCGAGAAACCCTTGAATCAAGCCCATCAGCTACTTTCTTTTCTCAACTCACATGCAATGAAGATTATCAAGAAGATGAGTTTGCACTTTCGTTAAGAGAGGAAGCTCTACAAATAATGATGAACAAGTATTCTCATGTAGTCACCCTATCATGGATGCCGTCTTTCGAGCGAGCAATCTTATTGTGAAAAAGGCATCTGTACTTCAGATACTTCTGCTCCAATTGAGAGAGCGAGACAACTATTTTGTAGATTTGGAGATTTTTCTAAGGCCTTAGAGCAGATTCCAAAGACTATCTAGACCACAATCAGGGGAAAGTTGGACTTTTACTGTCAGAGTTAGCTGCCAAAAAAGATAAAAATCCCTATACGAATGGGAGCGAATTAATTCATAGCCTGGCTTTTCATCTCGGCAAAGAAGCGCTCAGGTGTTTCTATGCTATAGGAAAGCCAACATTGATAAAATGCAAAACCCCAGTCACTAGGTTGGATGATTACACAACTTTCCCAATGCGTCAAAGTTACTCAGACTGTGTCATCAAATTGTTGCTTCAAAACAAAAAAAAACTAAGGAACCTGAGTTCGGGATTCAAAGTGAATATTTACTATTAAAGACAATTCCTCCAGAGAATATACTCAAGTTCATTGATATGACACAGTACACAAATGAAGAGGATTCGTTGAATCGCTGTGTCTAACATTTGCTCAATCTGACCCGCCTATCTCCAGTAGCAGATAGAGGTCTCCTTAAGGTTTCTATATTTATACTCAGAATATAAATTTACTACACTCTTTTTCCCTGCATAAATTCTTCAATAATAACAACATCGTCCTCCGAGCCAATAATTAGTGGAACTCGTTGATGTAAGCCCGTTGGGTTTATATCCAAAATGCGTTCAAATCCGGTAGAGGCCTTACCACCCGCTTGCTCAACAATAAGTGCCATTGGAGCTGCTTCATAAAGTAATCGTAACTTACCATTTAACGTTTTTTCTGTTCGATTGTCTGCAGGATAGCAAAATACACCACCGTGGAGTAGGTTTCGATGAAAATCTGCAACCAGCGAACCGATATAACGGCTATTTCTTGGACGAAAAGTTTTTTCATCTATTTTTTTAACCCATCGAATATAATTTTTAAAATTTTCATCCCAATAATCAAAATTCGATTCGTTCACAGAATATATTGAACCCAATTTGGGTGTAATAATATTCGGATGTGATAGAATGAACTCTCCAAAGCTTGGATCAAGTGTAAAACCATTTACACCGTTCCCTGTTGTATAGACCAACATCGTGCTTGAACCATAAATAACATAGCCTGCACAAACTTGCTTCCAACCCGGTTGGCAAAGGTCATCAATTGTTCCTTTTGCATCGGACGATAAATCCAAACGCTTATGTATTGAAAAAATTGTTCCGATAGATACATTAACATCAATATTGGATGAGCCATCCAGAGGATCAAAAACGGCAACATACTTTCCCCTCGGATATTCATCTGGAATATTTATTAAACCTTCTTCTTCTTCGGATGCCATTACACAAAGATGTCCACCATGATCAAGTGCTTTAACCATGGTTTCATGTGCAAAAATATCTAATTTCTTAACTTGCTCTCCATGTATGTTTTCACTCCCATTTAAACCAAGCAAATTCATTAAACCAGCTTTATTTACATGATAGGAAATTTGCTTTGCAGCCATACAAATATCATAAAGTAAACCAGAAAAATTTCCTGAAGCTTGCGAATACTGGCGTCCTACTTCTAGAATGTGTCGTTGTATCGTAACAATTTTACTTGGCATTTTTATCTCGAATTAAATTTTGGGGAAAATAGAAACTGAGTCCTAAATTAACAAGGACTCAGCTTTATAAATTTCAGAAATAAAAAAATTATCTATGCCGTTGTTTCCTGTTGAGAACTTGAATTTTTTAACATTTTCTTTATTGGCTTAATAAGAAAAAATAGAATGACAGAAGCAACTAAGCAATAAACGGTTAATAAGCCGAAAAGAAAATCTTGCCCGGCATTCGCATCATATAAAGATGCTACAAGGCCAGCTACAAAGCCACCACCGGCACCAACAGCAACAAACCAAAGTCCCATAATCGAACCACCAATTTGCTTTGGAGCTAATTTCGTCATTAAACTTAATCCCACAGGGCTCAAACATAACTCACCTAAGGTATGGAGTAGATAAACCATTGTTAGCCATATTGGACTTACCTTTTCTCCCGGGAACATTTTTACAGCAACGTATAATACTAAGAAACCTAAACCAACGCCAAGCAAACCAAGCATAAACTTTGCCGTGCCAGATGGTTCTTTATTTTTTTTTGCTAAATCAAGCCAAAGCCAGGCAAAGAGTGGGCCAAATATAAGAATGAATCCTGCGTTTTGTGCTTGAAACCATGAAGATGGAAAATCGAAACCTAAAAACGTGTTGTTAGTATTATTGAGAGCAAAAAGACTTAAGCTAGACCCCGCTTGTTCAAACGCACTAAAAAAAACACATACAAAAATTAAAAGTATAGCAACTACCCACACTCTTGTTGTGTCACTTTTGGTGAAGGGTTCGGAGTGATGCGTCTCCTTATCAGGTTTCCCTTTCGGTTCGAGCCCAACAGGTCCTAATATTTTTCCACTCATCTGATATTGAATAAGCCCAAAAATCATACCCACGGCGGCAATAGCAAATGCAAAATGCCAACCGGATGTCATATGGATCCCAAGCGAACCCATAAAGTCAATAAATTCTGGCTGCTGCCCGACGTATCCTATTAGCAGAGGTGAGAAAAATGCTCCCGCATTAATTCCCATATAAAATATGGTAAAACCACCATCCCTTCTGGCATCGTTTTTTTTGTATAATTGACCAACCATTACAGAAATATTCGGCTTTAAAAAACCCGTTCCAACAACTAATAGTCCTAAACCAAGGTAAAACATTGCTAATCCTTCAAATGCCATTGCAGCATGACCAAGAACAATAATAATTCCACCTACAAAAACTGCCTTTCGTTGCCCCCAATACCGATCTGCAATAAAGCCTCCAGGTAAACCCGCTATGTAAACAGCCCCAAGGTAATACCCATAAATCATTGCCGCATCAACTGTGCTAAAACCTAAACCACCTGTTTCCGGATCAGCTACCATGTAAATGACCAATAACGCTCTCATTCCGTAGAAACTAAAACGTTCCCAAAACTCCGTAAAAAAAAGCGGCATTAATCCGCGTGGATGACCAAAAAAACTTCTTTCAGTTGCAACAGCTTGCATTTATTCATTCCTCCTATGATATAAACTAAAATTTAGCCAAATCCGCTTATATATCCAAGACAATTTATATTCAATATTTATGAATGATTTATATTAATAAATTATTTATTTTAGCTCTCGAAAGGAGTGAAAATTGAGTGAGTATTTTATTTCCTTTATGAAAAAGGCATTTAATGAAGCTATTAGGGCTTATGAGTTGGATGAGGTCCCCATTGGTGCAATCGTTGTCTATAAAAATCGGATCATCGGAAAAGGTTACAATATGACGAGAAGTTTGAGTGATCCTACTGCTCATGCTGAAATGATTGCCATTACAGCCGCTTGTGAGGCACTCGAAACACGTCGATTGGAAAATTGCCAACTTTTTGTAACCCATGAGCCATGTGTTATGTGCGCCGGTGCAATTATCCACGCACGTTTTACTCAACTTATTTATGCTGCGAACGAACCCAAATTTGGTGCATGTGGCTCTGTTATAGATTTGTTTGATCAGCAATATTTTAATCATCGTGTTCAAATTATTGATGGCGTTATGGCAACTGAGGCTGAAATTCTTATTCGTTCCTTTTTTCAGAAAAAAAGAAAATTAAAAATTTAATCTTTTGCTTTCTTAAAATTTTATATAAATTCGCTTGCTATAATACATAATTCAATCAAATAAACTTGTGGAAGTATTATGAAAATAAATAAAATTGATCATATTGGTCTAGCCGTATCAAATTTAGATCAGATCAAGACTATTTATCGAAAATTATTCGATTTAAGTCTCGACTTTGAGGAAACAGTCTCTAGTCAATCCGTTACTACTCTTGGTTTTAATTTAAATGGAACCCAACTTGAATTTCTCGCAGCTAGTGAAGAACACTCTCCAATCAGTAAATTTTTAGATAAACATGGAAATGCCATTCATCATATCGCTTTTCAGGTTGAAAATTTGGACGCTAGCTTAGAGGAACTAAAGAAAAAAGGTGCTCAATTAATTGATAAAAAACCCCGTATTGGTACGGAAGGGAAGCGAATTGCTTTTATCCACCCAAAATCAACAGCGGGAATATTAATTGAACTATCAGAATGTAAATATTGATACGTCAAAATATTTATTCCACTCATTAGTTACTAATAAAATTGAATAATCAAATTGTATTTTCCTTAGAACATATTTTTTCATTGTTCATTTATTCAAGAAATTTTCTTAGATTTATTTTTTACAATTTTGAAAGCAGATGAAAATGAATTTACTTCTTCTAAGTACATCGACAATCCATGGAAAAGAATATCTAATGTATTGCAAAAATGATATTGAGTCCTTCTTTTCAAGTAAAAATCGAATATTATTTGTTCCCTTCGCACGCCCCAGTGGGATAACGCATTCTGAATATACGAAGACTGCTTCGGAGGCTTTTAATAAGTTTGAACTAGAGCTAAAGGGCATACATGAATTTAAATCAAATCAGATTGCAATGGAATGGGCAACCGGAGTATTTATCGGTGGTGGAAATAGCTTTTTGCTATTGAAGGAATTAATTGGAACACATTTATTCGCTTTAATAAAATCTGCTGTTAAACGTGGGCTACCGTATATGGGAACAAGTGCGGGTTCGAATATAGCGGGAATTGATATTGGTACAAGTAATGATATGCCAATTGTTTATCCAACAACATTTTCCGCATTTTCGTTTATATCTTTCAATATTAATCCACATTACTTGGATCCGCTTCCGGATTCAACCCACATGGGTGAAAACAGAGAAACACGTATTCTTGAATTTCATCAGTTTAATTCTCAGCCAGTTATTGGTCTTCGTGAAGGCGGATTTCTTCATGTTCAGAATTCAAATATTATTCTAAAAGGAAATCACACAGCTCGTATTTTTGAGTCAGGAAAAGCAGCTTACGAAATTGAGAGTGGAACTAACCTAAGTAAATTTTTTGGAAAAAATGACGCATCAAAGTGATTTCTTGATTATCGGAAGTGGTATCGCTGGTTTATCTTTGGCCCTTCAATTAGCTGAATTAGCTACAGTTTGTATTGTCAGCAAAAAAGATGGGAAGGATAGTAATACCCTTTTTGCGCAAGGCGGTATTGCCAGTGTAGTCACTCGGGACGATTCCTTTAAATCCCATATACTTGATACTTTGAATGCAGGTGATGGACTTTGCAAAAATGAAGTTGTTGAAAGTGTGATAAGCAAGGGACCTAAAATTATTCAGCAATTATTGGATTGGAACATCGGATTTTCACAAAATACCGATGGAAGCTTAAATGTAAGAAAAGAGGGTGGACATTCGTTTCATCGAATTATTCATGCAAAAGATTCCACAGGAAAAGAAATTGAGGAAAAACTTCTAAATCAAATTGATCTGACCAAAAAGATTACCTTGGAGCATCAAAAAATTGCCATAGATTTTATTACAGAACATCATTTATTCGGGAAGCACTCCGGTGATAATGTAACATGTTTTGGTGCCTATGTTTATGACCGAATAGAAAATAAAGTCCATTGTTATCAAGCAAAATACACAATTATTTGTTCTGGTGGTGCAGGACAAGTTTATCTACATACAACAAATCCTTCAATTGCGACAGCAGATGGAATAGCAATGGCATATCGTGCAGGTTGTGAAGTTGAAAATCTCGAATTCATGCAATTTCATCCGACATCGCTATACGAGCCTTTTCGTGACAAAGATCAACGCTCTTTTTTAATTTCCGAAGCTGTTCGCGGGTTTGGAGCCAAACTGCGAAGAAAAAATGGATATCGTTTTATGCAAGAGTATGATAAAAGAGGTGAATTAGCCTCGCGTGACATCGTGGCTAGAGCAATTGATAGTGAAATGAAGAAGCATGAGGAAGATTGCGTTTACTTAGATCTAACGTCACATAATAAAAACGAAATTATTAAACATTTTCCAATGATATATCAATATTGCATGAGTAATCTGAATATTGATATTTCAAGTGATTGGATTCCTGTAGTTCCCGCTGCTCATTACCTTTGTGGCGGTATCAAAATTGAATTAACTGGTCGAACCTCTCTCAATCGTCTATACGCATGCGGTGAGGTCGCAAGTTCAGGTTTGCATGGTGCAAATCGTTTAGCGAGCAATTCACTCTTAGAGGCGGTTGTAATTTCCGACAATATTTTTTCCGATATTAAAAAACGCTTCTCGGAAAAAATCGAAAAATACAATATTCCCCCTTGGGATGATTCCGGAACAGTAAATATAGAAGAATGGGGACACATTTATTACGATCGTTTTACAATTCGGAAAATTATGTGGGATTATGTTGGAATTGTTCGATCAAATTTTCGCCTTAAGCGGGCATTAAGCAGAGTCAATTTAATTCTCTCCGAAATTGACGATTATTATCATAAGTCTAAAATATTTAATAACTTATTGGAATTGCGAAATATTGCAACTACGGCACAACTGATCATACGCTCTGCAATAATTCGAAAGGAAAGTAGAGGACTACATTTTAATAATGATTACCCAGGAAAAAATGAGTCCGAAAAAAGAAATACCATTTTAAGAAGTTCACGTTTTGCTGATATATCTCATGAGTAACATGTTTTATTTATTTTTCTTACTTCTTCTCTTATCGGCATTTTTTTCAGGTGCAGAAACTGCGTTTTTAACGACTCAAAACGCGAAGGCGTTTGTTTGGAATCGTCAAGGAAAATTGTTTTCCAAACTTTTGCTACGATATATTCACGAACCCGAGAAATATTTAATTACAGTTTTAATCGGAAATAATTTAGTTAATATTGCTTTTTCAGCTGTTGGAACTATTTTATTTATCACTCATTTTAACCAAGATGAAGCGATTATAATTATTGTCATTATTGTTTTATTTTTTAGCGAAATAACACCTAAAATTATTAGCTCAATTATTGCAGATTCAATCATTTTAAAAATTGTTCCGGTTATACGTTTTTTTGAATTCATTCTATATCCTATGAATATTATTGCTAGATTTTTCTCAAAAAAAATCTTAAAAAATCACATCCCTTCTCAGTTAGCTGATGCGTTTTCTGAACACGAAATAACTCATATATTTTCGGAAAGTCAAGAAAGCGGTCATGTGGAACTTATTGAGCATCAATATATAAAAAATATTTTTCTCCTAAATCACACAAAAGTAAAAGAGATCATGACACCACGAACAGATATTATTGGTATTAAGAAGGAATCCACTATTAAGGATGTTGCCCATTTTTTTGCTCAAGGTGGCTACTCAAAACTTCCCATCTATGATAAATCAATTGATAAAATTAATGGTTTGGTATTTGCCATTGATTTACTTTCAGCACCCAACTCGCTAAACGAAATTACTAAACCAGCACTTTTTATTCCTGAAACAAAATACTGCAAGGATTTACTTATTGAGCTTCGGAAGGAAAAAAAAACAATTGCAATTGCAATTGATGAATTTGGTGGTGTTTCTGGACTAGTTTCAATTGAAAATATTTTGGAAGTAATCGTAGGCAATATTAAGGACGAGGTGGATAATGTCTCTGCAAAACAAGAAATCATTCGAATAAATGAACAAATCTTTAAAGTATCCGGTCAAGTTGAAAAAGAACTTATCTCCGAACAGATTGGAATTACGTTAATAGATGGTGATTATGAAACTATCGCTGGAATGATCTTAAATCATTTAGAGCGTTTACCAAAGCAAAATGAGAAAGTTGAATTTGAAAACTATAGTGTCAAGATTCTAAATATTAAAAAAAATCGTATCGAATGGATTCTTATCAAGCTTAATACTATCACTTAATTAAGAATAACTAATATTTAAACTAAATAAATTTATCTTTAATGTCGTTTTTGTTTTTTTTACCTTCTGCTCTTTAAATAAGAGAAGGGATAGTATGAAAAAAAATATCGTTTTTTTTGAAGCGGAAGGTGGTTCAGATAAATGGCTTGACGGTCATCGAAGAGATACAATACCGATGATAAATGCTTTAAAGGAAAAAAAATGGAATGCAGAGGTTGTTTATTTCCGGGATGAATGGAAAGACGACATTATTGCTTATACCAAAGATAAATTTGATGCCTATGTTAGCCGAATAAATCCGGGTAATTTAGAGAACGGTGAAAAAATTTATTTTGAAACACTGAGGGAGCTCTCGAGTCACGGCTTGCTAGGTATGTCTCACCCAGATGCAATGTTGCAATTTGGAGCAAAAGATGCTTTGGTAAAGTTGGCAGATACGGATTTAGTTCTTGACGATACCTATGCATACTATAGCACTGAAATTTTTCATAAAACCTTTCCAAAAAGTCTATCTTATGGCGAACGAGTCTTAAAACAAAACCGAGGAAGCACCGGGGAGGGAATTTGGCGGGTTCAAATAGCTGATGAAATTGAATACAAGGCAGGTGATTTTATTCCATTAAAAACAAAATTAAAATGCACAGAAGCAGTTGATAATCATGTTGAATACAATACGCTAGAAGATTTCATGAATTTTTGTGAAAAATATATTATTGGTGAAAATGGTATGTTAGTAGATATGCGTTTTATGCCACGTATTAAAGAAGGCGAAATTCGGATATTGTTGATTGGTCATAAAGCGATATTTGTCGTTCACAAAAAACCTGCAGATACTGCAGATGCCTTTTCAGCTACTTTGTTTTCAGGCGCGAAATATACCTATGATAATCCAGAAGACTGGCAAGAACTCATCAATTTATTTAAAGCAGAATTACCAACGGTTTCCAAAAAACTGGGCGGGCATGAAATTCCACTAATTTGGACAGCAGATTTTATGCTTGATTGGGATGAAAACAAAAAAGACACCTATGTATTGGGTGAAATAAATTGCTCTTGTGTTGGTTTCACAAGTCAATTAGACAGGGATATCCAAAAAACTGTTGCAGATGAAATTATTGAACGAGTTACGCGAAACGCAAAATAAATGATTTTATTCATTGCGAGGCATTATTAAAAAATAATGCCTCTTCCCAAAATTTTGAGACTTGTTTTTGTGCTTCTGTGTTTTAGATTGCTACTTCAATTCTTGAGAACGTTATGTGGATTTTTCTTTTGCTTTTTTGGGGTGGAAATTCTCAAGATTCGATTCCAAGTTGGCAACTTGTTTATTCAAAAGTTTATCATCAACAATTCGTCTCAGAGAATGTCGATTTTGACTACTCTCTCTTGCAAAAGGAAAATAGTGTATTTCACCAACTCGTTTATAAGGATTTTGACAGTGCTTTAGACATAATACCTCTTTACACGGGAATTAAGTGGAAAAAAAACTATCATATTGATATTTATCCAACTCGCTCAATAATTAGTTTTTCTCATCCGCTTACACTTGCATATAATCCAAACCAGTTATTCATGTTTTTTACTTTAATTCATGAAACTGTGCATCATAATTTGTCACTTCAATTTTCATCAGATGAATTATCTGAAATTATGTCTGATAAAGTTGCATCAAAGGTTTCAAAAATAATTTCAGATAAACTTTTTGGTGTTCGCCGCTTTTCCAAATATTATGAGTATCATAATTTATATAGTTGGGATTTAGATTCTCTTAGTATCCGTGAGTGGTGGAATATAAATAAAAAAGAATACATGCTAATAAACAGTAAATTTAAAAACTTTGAGAAGGAGCTTTTTCATCAGAACCTTGTATCTGCCAGAAAGATATTTAATGAGATACAGAATTCAACAGCAATATATTATAAAGAAAAGTCGTTTCTAAAATTGATTGCATACTATGAAAAAAAATCACAAGGATTTGCTATTAAATATTGTGAAAAATATCAGCTTGCGATTCCGAACGGAGTATTTAAAAATTTTATTTTATTTAAACACGCAAATTTACTCTTAAAAAGTGGAAAAAAAATAGAAGCATTGGATATTCTAGCGCTATTAAGAAAATCTGGACCCAAAATAAATAATTATTTAGATGATTCTTATCTGCTAGCGGGAAGAATTTCTTCTGGGGCAGAAAATGTATCTTCTGCTTCTTCGCAATTTTTATACATAATTGACCATTTACCCAGCAAGGCATCAAAAGCCAGCGCATATCAAAATCTTGCCCGCATATACAAGCGTTTGGGTAGCTTAAAGCTATCTGCTAAAGCTTATAACCTTGCCTTTAAGAATATGAAATGTCATGATTGTCTTGCTCAATTAATTATTGAAATGGAACAAGTAAAAGAAGAATTCAGAAAAATAAATTTTAAGGAAAAAATTATTAAGGTTTTACAATATCCGATAAAGCAAAGACTAAAAGAGCAAATAGAAAAGATCTATAAATCACTCTTATAGTTTTTTGTACCCTTCAATTCCTTAAAGTTAAGACTTATCCAAAAATAAAGGAATAATAATGAAAACAATGACCTACAAGCAACTGGGTGGCACTTGTGAATTAAAATTTTGGGCAAATTTTTTTATTGAGTCAAGCTCATGAAATAGCAATGTTTAAAAAAGGCAGTTCAGAAGTATTGTCGGCTTCTTTAATAATCACTGAATGAGCTTATAGCTGACTCCTCCCGACCTAAAAAACATCAAGGAATATGAATATATGTCAATATAAATCAACTCTTATTGATTTATTAAAGAAAAGAGTTATCCCGAACTCAGGTTAATTTAGTAAACCCAGACTGATCTAAAAGAATAACGGCGAGGTTAAGCGCCACCAGAGTCTTCAACAAGAAGAAAATGTTGTTTTCGATGTTGAAAAGACGAAGGCATAGTCTCCCGCAGGAGATGGGGTTTCAACGTTTTGTTAGTGACCGCTTGCGGGCATGCGGGCACATAAAACTTGAACGCTTTAGTTCGCCGTTAAAGCCCGCGAAGCGGGCGTTAACTTGAAAATTAAATTTACGGTTACGTTATTTTATTAGCACCATTTTTTTTGTTCTAAAATAAATTCCTGCCCGCACCGAGTAAAAATATACACCCGATGAAACT